>JAQGBT010000021.1:0-125505 GCA_034698585.1 Disparrhopalites patrizii
TCTCTCTTTCTCTCTCTCTCTTTCTCTCTCTCTTTCTCTCTCTCTCTTTCTCTCTCTCTTTCTCTCTCGCTTCTCTAAGTCTATACCAATGTTACTCGCAGATACTGACTTAAGCTCCCTTTGGCAACACAAGAGCGCAACAAAGTACACTTGTGTGTGTGTCAACACGACCACCGAACCACGTTCACAGTGTGAACTGCGTACGTGTGTGAAAGCTCAATGAAGAGCTGTATCACTCTCTCTCTCTCCCCCTTTCTCTCTCTCACTCTCTCTCTCTCTCTCTCTCTGTCTGAATCGCACCCCTTCGCAAAACGGAGTAAATGCTTTCCTTGTATCGCTGGGGTCATCGGTTGGCCCAAACACAAAAAGACTCGCAAGGAGAGTGCTGTCATGACGCGAATGTCGCAATCAAATTGCTTACCGCCAGTCCTCATTATCAAAATCGGCATTAAGATATTGCTGTCAATTAACTTTATTATTACTTAACCACAATGTAACCCGCCGCCATTCGCATCAGACCAAACACACACACGGCCTGTTACAGCTCTGCACATCATCACTCTCTCTCGCTCTCTCTCTCTCTCCCTCTCTCTCTCTCTCTCTCTCTCCCTCTCCTCTATTGACGTCTTCCTTCCACGTTCTTATACATGCAGAGACATCAGCCAAGTTTATATTTAAATATTTCTGAAAGGGTCGTTCAGGCAATTGACAGCCCAGAAGAAACCGGTATTTTTCGGAACAACCAATTAAAGCTCCGAAAACACGCGGCGTTCCCTTCCAAAATAATAATGTATTCATTCGGAACAACAATAAATGTGTTAATGCATCTTTAATGCTGATGCTCTGAACCTGGCAATATGTCATCAGAGATTCGTCAATGAGAACATATCAACAAAAAATACGTGAAAGGTTTTTTTCTTCTTCTAGTGCAAAGCATATCGACTATCGACGCTTTGTGAAATAGTTTACACCGGAATTGTCAAGAAGGAAAACGTATTAAACAGACAAATAAAAGGTCTGGATAAATTTCCCGTTACGCAAGTGGAATCATTACACTTGCGGAGAAAATCCCCTGACGTATTGTTACGCCAATAATACAATTAATTCCAACTCTCCTTCCGCATGCCGTATCGCGTCACCGAACAAAACATAAATGCTTGTGCTTACCTGCTGCTTTTTATTGCTGTTCTCTTGTCTGCTAATTTTTAAAAAATTTTTGCAACACATAATGATAAGTATACGTACATGGGGAAATGAGTTATGGCTGAGAGTTGAGTTCTACCACCACGAAATATACTGCTACCTCTCTTTGTGTCGTAGCATTTCCCTTGTTTTCAGCGTCAATGAATGAAAGAGGAGCAAGTAGGAATTTCTGTCTCTATTTACGTATTCAATTACGAGGAGCCTAATGATTTCAGTTGTGATCGTTACTCCTGTAACCCCACTCAAGACCATAAACCCGTCTCCAGCAGAGGTATACCTTTGCATTTCGTGAATACAGAAGCACATCCAATGTGCAAAACACAGTGGGATGCTTGACGGCCTCAAGAGACTTCAAATTAAATAAAAGAAGCAATCAAAATTTTATGGGGAAAAGGTGGTTGTCCGGAAGTCAAGCCGATGCTCCTCCAAACAATCCGACGAAAATTTCGAAAACAATTATCGTAGAGAGGTCAATGCTCATTCCCACATTGCATACCAACGCCTTTCCAATTTTACCTTCTCATACAGTACCGAACGAAAAAAAAAAGGTGAGCGAACGTTGACTGGAAATGTGTCATAGAACTCTGTCCACAATCAGTGCTACGTACATTTCAATCCAGGAATAAATTTACTATTATAGCTATATTTCCCTTCCCCATATTTCTCGTCGACAATTGTTCGAACAAAACGCGTGGAAGCCGACAGGTCGCTTAATTCACGGGCTTCCTTCCCCATACAAGCCCGGCCGGTGTCGTATGAGGAAATAAGGATGCAGTGATTATGCACTCCCGTTTATGCGGGAATGTAAACGGGAATGAAAAGAAAGGTGACTGCCATGGAAGAATAAGAGTAAAAAGCCTCCCTCATCTGATTTCTCTCCCTACCTGGCTCGTCTTGCAGTAGACTTCTATTAAATACAAACTACATGCAGGTTTCCGAGGAATGAGAAGGAGAGCCCAAGAAAGTTCCTTCCACCTGTTGCAGCTCTGAGCGGACGATAGTGTAATGAAGGGGAAGTATGCGATCATGGCCAGTAATGATGCCCATTTAATTGCGTTAGTAGAGCGTTAGTTGGGTGCAGACAGCATTCTTGTTAAGCCCGACAGGGTGCGTAGAAGAAACAGTGGGAAAGGAGGCAGAGCAGAGGTTGATGGTAGTTGCATGAAATGGTGTTAATATTTCGGAGAGGAATACAAAACCGGAAGCATTTGGAGAAGGATCTGTCCTTACCTCTGAAAATGAACCATATCCATGAGGCAGAGAAAGGCAGGTTCTAAAGTACAATTTTCATTCTCATGATGGACAGATCTAAGATTTGAGGTTGAGTTGCTGTCTGGTGATGACGTGGATGTGTTGGAGAGAACTGTAGTAGAAGTAGTAGTAGTAAAGTTGGTAGGAGGAGAAGAAGCATTCAAACTTGTATTTGTACTGACTTGAGCACTCGTCCCGTTTCTCCCACTTAATAATCATGCGTTATTTTTAGTTACAAAATACAGATTAAGAAAATAAAGTGTCAAAAATATATGACTGCGTCCTCTTGTCCTACAGAAATCTATTCGCTATTTACCACTTCTTCATTCCTTGAACAGTTTTCGAACTTATGTCCTCCATCCAAGTCTTGACATTTTTTTTAAAACAATATTAAATCCATCTACTATTATTCCCCCTCTCAATCATTTCCTTTTCACTCTTCCCTCGAAGGCTAACACAAGAGAGTATCTATTCTGAAACAAATAAATCTGGAGCACCCATCCAATGGAGGAGGCCACGGGGCGAAAAGATATTTAGATGATAAACGCAAAAAAAATAATATATATATAAATACAAGCTTTACTGAATAATCTCAACTTATTTTCTCTCCTTCCCCCTTTTTAGGCAAAGTAATAAAAGGAGAGAAAAAACTCTCAGGTCACATATGTGCTTTCATGATCGGGCGTGTAAATGGTAAATATGAGGAAATATGGGTGACCTCAGATAATGAGATAAAAAACAATAGAGAATGTCTATAGGGGAGAAAAAAGACAAGAAAAACGACAATGACCCACACCCTCCAGGTAGTTGGGAAGACCGCCACCAACTAGCGTTTTTTACAAGCACGTAGTAGCAAGTATGTTTGTAAAACTGGGGTTATTAGCCAAAAACTAGCTTTTCTATATTTATTACTATATTCTCAAGAACAAATATACTCCCCACCTTTAGTGCCCTTAAACCAACCACAGAATAACATACCCTAATAGTATATCCTTCCTCCAATAAGAAGGAATATCAGACAGTGAAGTAATTTCTCCAGGTTCTAAATGCGTGTCGTTGACGTGTTGAAGTACAATTAACATTTAAAAAAATGGATGCCAGTAATAAGACTGTTTGCATTAAATGAATTAAAAACCTGCTTCCTCCTAAGCTGTCTAATGCCACCACAGGTGTCCCCGTGGAAGTATACTGAAGAAGCAGTCTAAATGTGATAGGAAGCAAAGAAGGAAATGGAGCGGATGGAGACTTACTGGTCACGGTCTGCAATGACAGCAGCAAGGTGTTCTTCCGACGTTTGGTACTGATAGGCCGGGATGAGGCTCGGATCTGTGACGGCTCTCCTTTCAGCGGCCGACAAACCGCCAGTGGATTTGCTGTACACTGACTCGTCGCTGTCCTCGCCGTCCTCCGATTCCCGGAGTCTCTGGTCCACACTGGGATACAAAACCGGTGAGCCCACCACCAACGTCCGGCTCACGGTCACAAGAAGAAGCGCGACCTCCAGGATCTTCATGTCTCCGCTGATTTCCCGACTTTTTTGCGACCACTTCTGGTCTTGTCTTGTCAATGAGTGGGGCGGAAGAGGGCTTTCCAAAGGATTCCCGAGTCACTCTGGTTCCTAGCAATTGCGGGGAAAGATGACAATGGACCGAAGGAACAAGTGACAACTACTTTCTTGGGGTGAGTAAGAAATATTGAATGGCTCGACTCGTACTGCTCGTGTTTTTGTCCCTCTTGCGCGTCTCTCTCTCTCTCTCTTTCTGTGTTGTTGAGTGAGCGGTGGGGTAAATGTACTGCTCTCGATAGTATATGGGAGTACTGGGAGCTTCCCCAAAGTCCCAAACTTTTTGATGATGATGTTTTGAAGAAGAGGATGAAGTCGGAACTGTCGCAGGAAAGCCAGACACCAGTTACCTATATACTGTAGACGCTCTCCTTAAACAGACTCCCGCTAACGTGGATAATCGTCAGAAGGAACTTAGCTCTTGTGTACTCAACTACTGCTCACTTCTCGCCACACAATCACACTCTGGCAGATAAAAACGTGTGTAAAGTCATAGAGACGCACACATCAGGAGCCGCCTCTCATATATCCCTATTCACACCTACTAAAAGAGTCTCGTATACGGCCCATGTGTTCAGCACTGACTTTTGAAGAAAAAAAACTCAGCTCCCGACTGCTCCAAACATTAGGGGAAACATACGGTGGCTACACACCATTTACCCTACCTTTTCCCACCATTCTGAGCAACGTCCCTCCCTTGTATATCCCACATCCCAATATATGCATCCCTTCCCACCGAACTCTCCTAGTCCTCTCATTCCTCAGAGCGCGGCCACGGCCAGTCCTACTTAATTACTTCATTAAGGAGCCGAGGATTCATCCCATCCCAATCTGCCCACCTCCCCTGGACGGAACGGACCATTTCCGTCCACTTCTGAAGCCTTTCTTCCTGACAGTCACACTTCCTTGTCACAAATCCACAGCTTCCCAAATCCATTTGATTCAGCTTCCCTCTTGGTTCCAGTAGCCGTAATTGAGGGGATAATTTACTGGATGTGACTACAAAAGAGCTACATGCACGGAAGGGCTCATCCTTTAAGGAACAAGGAGATAACTGAGTAGGCACATTTTATTTCACCCCATGTACTGCTTTCTTTTACATGGATGTTTATTCTTTCTCATGTTTTCTGTCATAGGTGGAAACCGATAATATTTGTCGTTCCTAATACATTTTGGTTGTACTTACATGTCAGTGCGTTGCTGAGGAGTTTCGCTCCCTTATGATTATTACTATCTTCGTCATCATTACGTTATCTCCTCAAGTTATCACTGAAGCAATACTTGTATCGCTCTGTAGGATCATGTATATATACACAGGCGTTTTTTTTTTTTACCTGTTATTTTTCTCCTGTCTACCTTCTCCAAGGGAAAAGGTAAACATTAAAATTTAAACATTTTCAGACAACAATATTTTACACGTGCAGCCCTATAAAAAATCTATTTTCCATTTTCACCAGACGACAAAAACCATGCTCTTGGTGTTCCTAGCGATTGTAGGTAATGTCGCTGTTATTCTCTCTCACTCTCTCTCTCTCTCTCTCTCTCTCTTTCCCAGTCCCAGCCTGATGATGTAAATATTTTGGAAAAAAAATCATTCGTCTCAGACGTCGTCGCGTCGTCCTGCTTTTTGTCACTGAAATGTATGTACACAGTACACACATACGCATGTAATGTACGTAGAAGGTAGTTGGTTTATTTTGCTTTCGGGTGAGTCTTGTTTTTTCGCTAATTTCCATGAAATCAGCACTGACAACCAATCTACCGTCTCATATAGAATATATAGGATTTCACTCCGCACCAAATAATTTTCCAGGAAAAATTACAGATGAGCAGACACACACTTTTTTATGTTGTTGTAATTTTTAGTATTTCTGTCAGTTTTTGGGCCACGGAATTGGATCTCACTTTGGAAATAATGCCATAATTAATAAAGATAATTGGAATGTATACTAAAACGGATTGAGATGAAGCAATAATTTCATAGCGGAGAGCGCTCGTAAACCTCAAATGACGATAATTGGTGGTGGTGGGTTTTTTTTTTTATATGTTGAGCGCCTGCGGGGGACAAGTTTGGGAGATTTTTCCTTGTTCTCATTCTTTCCAGACTTCACTAAAACTTATATTATATCCCATACTATACACATACACACTCAATAAATCATGGGAAACAGTAAATGATAATGAGCGCTTAATTGTTTGTGAAAGCAATCAAAATTAATAATGATGACACACATACAGACGAGGACAGTGTGAACGTCCTTCATTTGCGACAGAAGCCTAACGCAAAACTGGTGGTGAAACTTAAAAAGTCCCGACACCATGAAAGGGATCTTCTTATTTTTACGACCAGTTTGACTTTTGGAACATCGCGGAGTGTATTGATTATTAAAGGAATTGCTGGGTAATAAAGTAGTAAGTACTGCAGACACGTCTTAAAATTTTCACCTTTAATTTAACTGCACAAGGACATCGCCTTTTTTCATAAATATTGGATTCACTGGTGAAAAAATAAGTTGCGTAATCCTGGAAATTATTATATTGAAAACACCATTTGGAAGTGAAATGATTTGCTACTAAAAAGTGAGTCTACCCAAGGGGTATATTATTATCATTTTTAAGGGGAAGCCTTTATTAGATTTTAAAAGCGGATGAGGTGATTATTGGAGGACTCGACCATGGCTACTATTATGAGGGAATTCAATCCTTACGACACCAAAAATAAATGTGATCGTCTGAAGTTTTAATAATTTAAGAACAAAGCGTGCTTCTTTGAATCTTCACAAAGAGGCGGTAGCCTTTCTCTCGCCCACGATAAGAGATTTGACTGTTTTCAGACGTGCCAAACATATTCCTCCGTCCTATAAAGAATATAAGCACCTTAAACTCTTGACCTGAGGCATTGCAAATGTTTTATAACCAAGCAACAACGGCCTTTTAACTCCCGTTTTCATTATTAGGAGCCAAATAAATATTTATTGTAATTTTATGTTTCTTTCTCCGACGTTTTCCTAGGATTTTTTTTCTGATTCTTGTCAGTGAGGAGTAGACTGCACAGAAACGTAAAAAAAACACACTAAATCGCAGAAAGCAATTTCATCCTCACAGGAAATAAAAAATTAACATTTGATTGGTCTTTAAATAATTATTGTGACTAATATTAATTTCCAAAGTTTTTTCATTACTCCTCAAGTGTGGCTTCCTGTGATTAAATGTTTGTCTTATCTGACTCTGAGCAGGAGAAGTTGCAGATGAGGAACCACGTCTCTAGGTGAAGGTGTCCATGTACAAATCGTTTCTCATCGTCTTCCCATTGTGCATTTATTTCTTCTTTTTTTTCACGACTGGTTTGTACTTACGGGATTGACGCATGAGAGTCGTCATTTTAATAAAGGCAAAATATGTATTTCTTATTCCCTCGTCAGTCACCACGCTATCAGGAGCGCTTGTCGTGTTTCTGTGGCTTCCAAAAATCTCGTTTCCTGGATTTCAGTGATGTCGAAACTGGAGCAGCGTGTGTGCTTTCCAACACGTCCAAGTAGCTTCAGATGTATTCATATAGATATGTATACATATGTATATACATACGTATGTGCCCATGCCGACATCAGGGAATATCTTGGGAAGTCGTACTTTTGAATTCCTTGACGTCCACAGTGCGTGTATTTAACTTACGCAAATTTCAAATTATTTATTTCTACAAAAAATGGGACTTTATAAATAATTGATGTCAATGCCAGAGATGAGCTTCTTTTCAGAGGAACGTTCGGAAGTTAAGATTACATTGTACAGAAATTGATAACGTCTGCACACCTCAATCATCAGCATGCAAAATCCCAAATAGCTATCTGACGACCATTATTCCTCTTATGTAGTCACACCTTTTTCCTTTGCATTCGTGACCTTATCAATAACATTTTCTCAAATATTACTATTTATAAAGCATAATTTTCAAAGTATTCATTATTCTTAACTTTAATATTGCATTCGAGCATTCATTTTCCGCGATCAGACTTGGAATCTGACTGTCTGACAGTGTGCTTTGTGCTTATTGCTTATGACTCAACTTTTTTACTTTTACTACATGCAAACAAATCCCTCGGCTGTATTTTTATTGGACATGCAAAATATGAAAGACTAAAAAATCATCAAAGTTCAGGTTGAAAGTTGATTTAATACAATAATATGCGAAATTCTGCGAGATGTACTAACGTATGACGTCATTTATCTTTACACGCAAAGTAAATTGGAGATAACGTGACGTCATATGGTCCAAGGAGTAGTAGCAAGCCACAGTAAAGTTTTTCATCAAATACCTGTAATGCGGTAGGTTTTTGCCAAGTATCAAGTCAAACGCCAAAGAAACTCGAGATTCGAAGCTGTTCCCAAAATTGCATTATAAATGAACGCGGTTTCCCTTTCTCTCTTCAACATTTTTCTCAAATATGCGACCTGGACACCTGCGAATCCCAACAGTGGCATTGTGCAATTCCATCAATATTTTAAACTAACGTGGCTATTTTATTAGACATGCGCTTCTGTATAAGTTGTACGTCTGCAGTAAAGTTGCCAATAAAAATTATTAGCAAGTTCATCGTAATTATTAGCGATTTGTAAATTAATAATGATGGAAACATTTCTGGATGGCTGCAGCCGGAAGTCATTACAAACACTAAAACTGTAAAACATTTTTTATTACAATCAGTGGACAGACAATTGCCAACAGAAAATATCTTTTGGAACAAATACTAAATACAACAAGCACAAAACTGGTATTTGTGACACGTTTTACCTGACTTCCGATTCCGATACATCAAAGACAATACAAATGTATCTAACTGCAATCAAGTGAAGCGAATGTATATAGGAAAAAATTGCATATTGTATTCCATTTCGACCAACAGTAGACAAGATATGATAGTTTTTCATAAACAATAAAAAAAAATTCGAAAAATTAGATTTGTTCTATTTTGCCATTAACAAAACCTTTGTTCCCACGACCGTACAGTATTGAATAAGCGTGTTTTCTAAAGAGAATGTTATTGCTGAGCGGAAAAATATTCTCAATCAGTTCGAACTAGAAGTATTTAAATTATGACCACGCCAAGTTCATAAAATATAATTTTTTATTAAATTGTTTATTGGCTCTCCGTATAAAGACCAAACTCAATTTATATAGCGTCTTTCTAGAGTCAAAAATGGTGAGTTTGAGAAACAGTTTTGAACAGATTTTGTGTTGTTAAAATAATGAAATTATAACTCTGGCAAGGGCCTCTAAAAGACTCATACCACAAGGCACCCAAAGATAATTTTGGAATTAATTTTTGAAAAATTATCTCGTGAAAAGCATCCGGGATTTGCGTTTCGAAATTTTGAAGACATTGGGTGCGCTGAAAAACTTGGAGACTTTGCAGATTTCTAGAACTCCCCCGATGGTATGGACTGGCGGGCATTCTGGAAATCTGGAAAATCTGTGAGTTTTTCAACGCACCCAGTATACGCACCCAGTATATGTACCTAGTATACAAATAATCATTGTTTATAATTTTTTGTATAACAAAAAATTTGAATTTCGCCAAAAAATTTGAATTCTTGAACTTGGCGCAGTAAAACCGTCAAAACTTAATCAATTATTGTTCGATATAAAAAATAATTTTTTCCCAGATCATTTTCCCTCGCAATACGTTTATAATTTTTCTGCTTTCACTAGGTTCCAGCGGGTTTTTAATGTCAAGCTCAGCTTCAAAATCGATTTCTCGACTCTAACTAAATGTTTAACTAAAGGCTTCCTGCAGCTTTGTCCAATTGTCTACGTACGGCAAACAAAGGCCTGACATTCAACCTGTTGGATTCACTTTCCATTGAAGTCGTAAAAAGCTGACACATCGTGTTCATTTCAAGCACGATCTGAATTAGCGTGTTGGCTTGATCTTTTTGTTGCCAAGTGCAAACTTTCATTGGATAAATTCCATCGGGCGTCCTGGAACACAGGCACTAACTAGACATTTAGCAAGTAGGATTAAAATCAACCACAAGACAGAAGAATTGCATGAAGCAGTTTATTAGTGAGAGGTCAAGATTAGGGTGAGTGACGACAGAAAACCATGTTAATCAAAACAATGGCAAGAATGAGAAGTAGATGAATGTATGATGTAATACGCATTATTAGTAAGTTAATATATTAGTATTGGTACATTGTTCAGAAATTGAATTAGTCTCCACGCTTTTAATAACTGTTTTACTCACAGAGTAAAGTTGACAGCACGTTAAAGATAAAGATGCTATTGCAGAGATAAAAGAAAGTGTCTGACAATATCTGATGTCGGTTCGATCGTGATTGGGACGAGAGTAAAATTAATAATGTGCCTTTGTACCTTCTTCGGCGACACGAAAGCTCATCGAAGTAGGTAGTTGTTTAAAAAAAATGTTTAAAACAGAAAATAATGTTATGATGATGACAAAGAAAACTGAGCCGGCAGTGACTACTGTGATCACAGTGTAGATTTTGCAAAGGGCCATCCTTTAATGTATGTTCGTATGTTTTATGGAGTTCTGGGAATCGAAAATAATAAACTTTTGATGTATGCGTGATGGTGGTAGTCTGATATTCTATCTGATATTGCCTGATGCAGCATTACGATCTAAATGACGAAATGAGGTGAATTCGATGAATGTGAGTGATTGTGATTCCGAAATATTCATCTGTCAACCGCTGAGTGCTCTGTCTAGACATATTGTACTCTCTCCGTCTGGCTGCATGTCTGTTTTGCAAATCAAAATGTGAAATCTTTTTGGCAGTGTTTACACAAAAATACCACACTGCACATTTTAATTCCTTCTCAAGTAGCGTCGAAAACACCGAATTACGCCTTTAAGATTTCTCCACGAAACAACAAGAATAAAAGCAGACTTTCACAGAAATACGAGAGCAACTCGAGGTCAAACTTAGTCAAGACACGATCAACAACCATTCGTACCATGAATTTAAAATCTGTGAACATTTGTTTTGATTGAACATTGAATGTTAGTCAGGTACACAACTCTGAACGTTTATTTACAGCGTCAAAGCTACGACGGAAGTCAAGTCGAGGGAATCCATAGACAATCTCAATGGGAAATAACAAAGGCGGGGTTTTACGTCATCCAATAATCAAGGCGAGGGCCGCGAGGGCATTCAGCAATAAACCTAACTCTCATGGCTCACTCTCCCAACTGAATTACACATATTTTTTATGCATTTAGTATCTTATTACGCCAATAAAATTCGGCATGCAATAATGTATGTTTAAACTGCCCGTAGCAATATCGCATCATGGCCCTACGGTGGGTGAACAACCAATTTCTGTTGCAGCAAAAATTGTATTAATAGTTTTGTGGTACCGTTCACCGTTCTTTATATTCGTTCCTGGTATTATTATTTTTATTTTGGGCTTTCATCCCCAGGAGCGTCCTAGTCGTAGTATTAGCCCATTTTATAGCAATAATAACTGAACAGATGAAGGAAGGGATCCGGGACTATTCATCCAGAGGACAGTTCGTCTAACACTTTCGGTCAAAAACAAAACATTTTCAGTCTCAAACGTTTTCCTACAATCGACGCTTCGGTCAGGCCATAGTTAGGACAAAAATATTTTGTACAGAAATTATTTCGGTCAATACCTATATAATGATACAAAAACAAATTCGAACAGTACATATCCATACAAAGCACATTTTGGTCATCTACATTTCATCCGTGTTATTTTCATTCAAAAGAAAGTTCAAGTTATAAAGAGAATGGACTGTATAAATGTGCCATGGGATCCGTCACTTTTCCCTTCTGTCAACAATAATATAAGGTGCGCCAAAGTTTTGCCTGGTCCGTTCATCTGTCATATTAATTTCTAGTCCGACCGTTTGCCAAATTATTGTTTGCCCTCACCGTCGAATTACTGTTCGACGCCCGTCCGCCAAATAAGTGTCCAGTCCGCTCGTCCGTCCGTCCGCAAAATCAGTGTCCGGTCCGCCTGTCGGCCACAGCCGCTAAATTAGTGTCCGCCTCTTCCGCAATGTCCGCCAGATTAGTGTTCGACTCCTCCGCTAAATTAATGTCCGGTCCGCCTGTCTGCCGTGTCCGGCCATCCGCCAAATTAGGAAGCTCCAATAAATTACGCTTTAAAAGAGAGAGACAGTGCGAGACAAAAAGAGACAAAAGATTGGTAGAAAAATACGTGATTAAAAAGAGAGGAACAATGTGAAACGCGAAACTAGTGTTATTGTGTAATTATTAGAGATGAAAAGCGCGTTTAGAATATCGTCGTTTAAAAAGCGCTAATGAACTAAAAGCACATAAAACTAATGGCAATACTAACTACATGCAAAATTCCTTAAAATCAAAACTGACTAACTGGCAAATACTTTGAAAACATGCTACAGAAATTGACTGAATGTTCCCACCTTACTGCTGCGTAATCCAGAAATAATAAAATCTAGATAAAAATATGTATGGGTATAGAATTTTATTGTGGTTTCATTCAATGAAGTTTTCCCCTGTTCCTACAGCAATTAGCACTTTTCAGGACACTTTTCACACGTAACGCGCTTTTTGAAACGAGACCAGCCTTAACTTGTACATACATAGATATGTACTTGCAAGGGTACAGCAGTAAGCCAGTTTTGCTTTTAAGTAATTTTGCTTTATAGTTAATTTTGCCATTAGTTTTACGTGCTCTTAGTCACTATTGGCTCTTAAACGACGATATATATGTCTATAGTAAAGTATAGCACAGGCAGCGTTCTGTATAGTATTGAGTACGAATTATAGTATGTATAGCATTGCCGTCGAAATGAAAAATAGAAGTGTCCGCTATGTTAAATCCCGTAAGAAAATTGGGTGGCATGAGAATCCTTCCTCCCTTTGCATGTTTTTGACCGGGGAAAATTGCAAAAAAAAATTTCTCCGGCTGTAGGTCGAACTGGCACGAACAAAGTTCACAGTGGGTCATCTAACGGTGGGGTCAATGCATGAAAATAGTTTCATTCAGATCAGGCTTAACCAACGAGTGAGCTTTATTCGTAAGTTCTACCAGCCTACTTCTGTATAGGGAGAAAGAAAACAAGCGAGAATGGGAGAAAGAAAAGAAAGCGAGTCGAGCGTGTAAGTTGTTTTTATGTATACATATTTTATTGCTTTTCCCCTTCCACCAGAGAGCACTACATCTGGTCTGAAAGAACAATGGTTTGGTGTTCTGAGGTGCCATGGTGTCATACATCGCTTGGGTTGTTTGGTACCTATGTATATGTTCGTATTTGCAGTAAACAGTACAAATACTATACTATAGGTTCACCTTGGATGCACCAGTGAAATTGCAAACTATCTCCAAACTTCTTCAGAAATTTAATTTCCTTTCAGTAAAGCCTGCATTCTAGCTCCGTTATTTTGCATGAAATCAAATGACGTGAGCAAAATCGGATGTAGTAGATTATCAGATGTTGTTGATAACGTTGTAACGTCAAGTCTTGTAAAAACTGTCACTAGTCACGAATAGTCACATTCATTTTATTAACTGACCATGGTAGTAATAGTAATGTCGTGCGTAACTACAGAAATAAAAACGTCCACCTGAATTAAGAGCTACAACACACGAAAAGTGGTTAAGTGCAGTCTTCTAATGAGTATAAACTAAAGTCTGTGGATGTTTTCCCCACCACACGCCAAGCTAATATCAGAATGCCCTTAGCTGATTTTACATTTGTCGTAGACAACTTGCGTTTATTATGACATACAGACATCGATATACTAGACTATAACTCTGCTGACACCAAACTGTACTTATTAATTCAAACAAAGATATTTAAAATGAGTAAATCTTCGCATAATAAAGCTGATATGCCACTAGTGTGGACTGGGCTTAAGCCTTAAACCAGTTCCCGGCAGAAAAAATTTATTTTACATCAGATTCCTGCAAGAGCCAGCAAAATTCATTGTGGCACATACATTAAAACCGGGTACGATTAATACTATAAAGAAGTTGTTTTTACATTACACACAGCACTTCAAAGAAACAATTCAAAAGAGGTGTACACGTTTATCCAAATTAATACTTTTAAAAATATTCAAAATTGCAAATGCTCAAATGAATTTGAAGTTGATGATGAGTTCGAGTCAAAATGTTTAGGGTCAAAGAGAAACTCTTCCTCCGAACTATCCTCATAACTTGGGATTGTAGCATCGTACGGTGTTAAGGATTCAGGCTCGGCGGATGAATCCGGGGCGAGAGAAGCATGCTCGTCACGTAAAAAATTTTGTACTGCAGGTTTAAGATTCGCTACGTTAACATTCATAATATCGGAGGACGGCGCTTCAGTGGAGCTAAAACGAGCTTGAGCTCCAGGACTAGTACGCGAAGGTGGCTGAAATTCACTGAGATCATTGTGTATTTTGGTAACTTCCCCCCCAGTTGGGCTGTGGTCACCCCCATCGCCTACGTAGAGCAAGAATTAAACATGAAAAGAAAAAATCAGGTAAAAAGCACATACAATTTTCGAACTACATACTGCTGCTGCAAAGCATTAAATAATTACAATTTGTGTAAAAATCGTATGATTTACGTTCTAAATTATTTGCACTTGAGCAATCTGAAGTTGCAATTCGCATAAACCATAAAGTTCAGCAGCCTTCGAAAACAAAAACTTCTGATATTTCCAGCTTCTCCCTACCTTCAATGAAATGTAGTAGTTCTGATGCGCAGGATTTACCGATACTAACATTATTGTGGAGTAAATATTGTCTATAAACCCGGTTCAATCAATAATTCAAATATATACATATTATAACTTTATTGTCGAATACACTAACTATTGAAATTACTTAATTAATGTTAATTGTTAATAATAAGTAAGACGCATTGTTATAAATGATCACATCAAGTCACAAGCTGACGTTTAATTAAAATATTTAACATATTCGACAATTAGCTGTATCCTCGTAATTGCCCCGTGAAAAGCATAACAGCAAATTAAACTTTACTTCGGACATTCAATGCCTACAAAGTGAACTGAACAACTACTATGTATTAGGTATCTCTATGAAGCATGATACGGAGGAACAAATTTAATTACAAAAATTCCTAATATAGGGTATTGGAGACTATTTGACGAAAATTTTTTCTTGTACTAAATTCAAAGTCCCTCGCATATAAACCTACTATCACTAAAAATTAAACAATAACATATGCTAACATTATTGCTTCTTTAAAACCCAAGATTATAACTACAACTAGGATGTTTGCAACAACAAAGACACTGACAATACGTGATTATTATTGAATAGCAACTCAGAGTCGGACGTACATTTTACGACTCAAATCTGACAGTAGTACCTCGGAAAAAATCAAAGTTGCAATTTTTTAAGAGCGGCACGGCAACAAATCCTCCGTTAGACAGCAAGAAAAGTACGGTGGGGAAACTGACAATTGTTGCAAATTTGGCCAGTGATAACCAGAAAACTGAGCTGACGACTACCCACTGAAAAATTAAGAAAATACCCATGGTATGAGATGTTCTGTAACTACGCATCGTATACCAATCACAGACTGAGACTAGGCGTCTTACCATTAAATAATGGTCACTGCGGAGAGACACCCAAGTATGGAAAACAGCCCTGAGAAATTCGAACGTGGATTTCTCTAAGTCATAGGTTGACAAGTTCACCCAATCCTCACAATCCGGAGGATCCACCAACACTTCCGGTCTGATTCGGTGCTTCCATTCGTGGCGAATAAAAAATATTAATAAAACTATCGCGGTTCCACAAATGGGTTTTTGGTAAAAAAGGAACCTGAAGTAAACAACAAACCACTTTCAGTATTTCTATTCTCACTAAAACCAATGGAAATATCTGGAAACGTCACGTAATAGAAATACGGATGATTACTAAGGGAAGTATTACCTCAACAAAAATATATTGAGTAGAATGAGGCAAACAGCTGATTTTATTGGATTTGTCCAAGATAAAATATTGACTAGACTGGCATTCATGATGATCTCCAACTATACAATTTGGTTTACCCTGCAAAATAAAACAGTATATTCGTTACATTTTGTTCAAAATTCGGTGACATTATTTATGTAACCCACCCTCGAATTGTAAGCAGAAAAGAGCTCTGGCTTCTAATTTGTACGTAATACGTGGTCACTTGTCACACTCCCGTATTACCGCATAAAATACGGTAACAAGCTATGAAGATACACACGACACAGCCAAAACCAAGTTAGTGTATACAGAAAGTCTCACTGGGAATCTGAAATAAGTAATAAGAATCAATTCCTCATTATACATACATTGTTCTGAGTTCTGACAATCAAAATGAATTAGAAATTTTGTATACGCAGATTACATCCTAAAAACATATTGTTAGCATAATTTTGCACTATAATGGTTTTGAACTTTTGAATGAGCTACACAACTTCGCGAATGTAATTACTTTGTATAGTCCATCATATTATTTTACTTTCTCTCACATGATACTTTGCCTAACACAATAGTACCAAGCTTCCTATGTATATGATCCAGAACAGACAAAATGAAAAAACTAAAGATAGGTTCAAAAATGATTTGGGTATAGTTAGAGTTAGAAGTACCTGGTACCTACAGATTTTCATTATCCATGTATTCATTCGACTCTGTAATATTTGAATATATTTGATCTGTAATATTTAATATTCGAATGAAATTTACAGTGTGTGTATAATTGTATAATGATTTTTTGCTGAACTAAAGACAAACACTGCTGCGTATAAGCAGATTACATTGCAGATTAAAGTACTTCATTCACAAGCTGTCTGACGCACACCATTGTCTTTAATTTAATTCAGTTTCTTTTTAGCAACTACTTTATTATTTCCTGTGTTGCTAGTGATAGAACACTGGCTGAGCTGGTTTGCTAAAAGGAAACTGGAATAAACATTCTTCTCCTCGGAATAATTTCTAAACCAAGTTATACTAATTCTAACAAGTACCACTAATACTTTGCACGTTTGCACTTGATCACTGATTACAAATTGCAGCAATCTCTCGACTGTCGACCTGTTAAACCTTGCGTATGCGTACCTCCCCCGCCAAAAAGAATGATTAGATGATTGAATTATTCGGAAGACACTACACAACTGCAAATTTCATAATTCTCACTCATTATTACGTACCTGAAAATGGCATGCAGATGCAGAGGGTTCTGCAAAGACGGAATTCGGACTCTATATGGTGTAGCTAATTATCCGTATATAAAGAAGCCTCATACATTAAACTGTGAACTCCTATTTTTGTCTACCCCACAGACATGCTTAACAGCGCAATAGTTACTGAGATGCAGAATGCTCCGAGGCAAGTTATGCCTATTCAATGTTCCAACAGGAATAATGGCAAAGCGCATAAAGCTAAAAAAAAACAAATCTCCACGCTTAACCTGCTCAATCTTTTTAGCTCAACGCAAAAGCAAAGGAGGATGATGTGACCATACAGGATAAATAACTGTTACCAAGAAGTGGTTGACACAAGTCTCTGAATGAGATCCTTTTGCTTTGCTCACACACAACCAAACAAGAAGGGAAAACAAATGTGATGCTTCCCCTTCCGTCGATTAAAGATAACGGGGCCAATGCAGTGCCTTGAGAGGGGACGATCAGAAACTGGCGGGTGTTTTCTCCGCTCTCAATCAGCCTGCCTGTAACTTCTATAACTGTGAAGAGTGAGCAGTTGTATTATTATTATCACTGAATAAATACTAGCCACTGACACTCATTAATCATCACTGGAAACACAACTCTAAATGGACAATCTCCGAATGAGGGCATTACACGTTACAACGAGTAGAAGCCGCCCAAACCCAAGCTATTAGTATTAGTTGTCGTTGGAGGATGAATGTCAATGAAGGATAAATGGCTATTGGCTTATTGAAATCCCTCATTAAATTCTCAGTCCCACTCGTAATATTGAAAAAATGCAAAAGTCACTGCTATACGTGTTGTTAGAAAATAAACATTGGAATGGAATGCTAACGACTATTCAGATTTAAAAGAGGAGAACGTAAAAAGTATAGGAAGGTATTATGCGCGTAAGTAGATTTTTCCTGCGAACACATGACATAGCAAATATTGATAAAGGCGGATTGAGAAGTAAAAAAAAACAGGTTCTGTATATTATTCTGTAAATGTAATATGGTAATATCTAATATCGTTCTGTTCCATGTGATGTGAATGCTATTCAGTTGCTCACTTTTCACTTGTTCACATCTGCGATAGTCGCCAAGAGATGAGCTGCGAATGACAGAGGAGAGCAGAGAGGACTGAGGAGGAAAGGCTGGAAGAGAGAAAAAGCAAGGGTTGAGGGCTTGAGGGATTCAATTCAAAGATTGGAAAGTGTTTTTCGGGTTTTTTTTTCGGTAGAGAACAGAAACCGAATCCGGAATGGGCAGAAATGTATTTAATCATGTAAATGTGTAAATCCTTTCTATAGACTCATTTCTTGTTGCTCTGCTGAGCTGTGAGAGAGGGAGTAAGCCCAAAAGAAAAATAGGATGTAAAGTAAAAGGTAAAAATGAAGGAGAATGTCTATGCCTAGCTCTCTAGCTCTAACTCTAATGCTAATGTAATGGCACAATGGTAGATAATTTGTAATTGAAGATTGAAGTATTGAAGAGAGGGAATATTTTTGAGCTGGCGCTGGGACTGGCTGGAGTGGAAGTCAGCTGACGCAGACAGTTCTTGCCTCGACACTCTGCGCATCCTTGAACTTGATTCCACTTATTTCGAGTTGGCACGACAGACATATGTAATGTGGGAGAAGGCGAAAGGCGAAAGAAATCCTCTCACAAAAATTTCTTTCCTTTCTACTTTCTATATATTTCTGTAGCTTATTTATTACTCCAAAAAAATAATAATAAATACATTTTTTTCATGAAGAAAATTCCTAGTTGTGATAGTTTTGTGGAATAAGACCATGTACAACCAACAAGAATCTGGATGGGCTGAAGGACAATTAAATGGTGAGTTGCATAAGCACATTTTTCTCGTACAATATGAACCAGTATTGTCATGTAGGTTAGGTGAAAGTTGGTGGGGTGCTCAAGTGACATGCTGTAACTTTTGATTGTTGTTGGACGGGGATTCAATTGTTCGGTGTGTGCTGGATTAATTCCCTTCCTTTGTGGCCATGCTTTGTGCAGAAAATAATGAGCGAACGGACGATTTGGATGGTGCTGCGGAAGGGGACAATGATACTAGTAGAATAGGAGTTCTCAATCAAACCGCACCGTCCAGACCCCGCTCTCGTGACAGCTACTACGACCGGGAGAGAGATGTTCGTGACCGAGGCGAGCCAGATTACTATGGAAGTAGTAGGTCAAGTAGAAATCATCACCCTCCTGGTCATCATGGTGGTGGGGAACACAGAAGAAGACGAAATGAATCCTACAGGGATGGACGGGACCGGGGTCGGATGGATGACTACGACTACGAGTACAGGGATAGTAGGCGCTCCAGACATGTGCCGGAAAGACAGTACCCGGACCCCTATTACAGCGTGGGAGGATATGGAACTTCCTCAAGAGGTGAACATCTTCTTCCGTAGTATTATTGTCGCCGTCTGTACTTGAGGACCGGCACTGTCGTTTGCCAGCTGTTACGGTTTGGCTGGCCTTTTTCTTTCAATGTCCCAACTTATCTGAATAAATTACTCACTTAGGGGGGTATGGATCGCAACAAGGGATAAGAGAGATGTTAGAGCGATTACGTATTCAAGATCCAGTGGGATACAGAGTGTGGTATGAGCAGTATCAAGCGTACAGGCGTAATCCACAAAGGGTACCAAATCCGAGACTACCGATGCATTATAGTGGTTATGGCTCTATGCCCAACTGGGCAGACCACTCCTCAAACCACTCCGTATCAGTGTATAACGAACCCCATCACATTGATCGGGGAGGTGTACATTCAGGTATTTTCTTCTAGTTCCAGCTTGAATGTTTATCATAACAAGTGTCTTCTGCAGTCTGTAAATATATAATGTGTTTGTGAGAATGTAATGTTTACATGGGTTAGCTATTCTCCCGGCTCCTTTTAGCAATTGTGACCTTGTCGCTTCAATATACATTACATACATGTATTGTATGTATACTGTACATAACTAACATTTTCATGAACCATGTACTAATTGCTTGAATGTTTCTCTGCTTCCGCATGTCAAATGGAATAGTAGACGCCAGTAGGCCGTCAGGTAATTTTAATCAGTCGTCGATCTTGTTCACTTTTTGAGTTTCAGTCTTTGGAAATTCCTTATGCTGTGCTTTAACTTCACGGTATTAACGTTTGTTCATTTTCATAGGGCGAAGCTCTGTTAGCGAATTGTCGTTACTGGGAAACGGCCCTCTTAACCCGACACCTTCCATTAATCAAGAACCTGATTCTGGATTTAAACCAATTGATCCGCATTATCACAAAACTCCAGAACCTGAACGCATGACGCCATTGAAATACAATACTTCTCACTGCCTTGGTGTGTGATTTCAAATTTTATATTATAGAATTTGTATATACAAGTTCTCCTCACGCAATCGTTTGATTTACACTGACTGTTGTCTATGTTTTGCATGTGATTTTGTTCTTTCAGGTGTTTTAACTCCATTAGGACAACTAATAAAAATTAAAAATGAAGGTTCAAGTGTTGAGATAGTTCAGATCAAATCGCTGTTATCTCATTTGCCGGATTATAAGGAGATAGAAACTTTTCCTGGACCTCTTGTCAAGTAAAATATTTGCTAATAAATATTAAATGTAAATGTTATCTGTTGCATATTTTCAAATTACAAGAAGCATCGTAAGTCATGTTATGTTTGTTATGTTGTTGTAGGGGAACGACTCATAAAAACACAGTAATACAGTTTTGCCAAAAGAAGATTAAGGAGGCTCAGGGGAGCCAGACTCAAACTGATCGACAGCATTTCATTTTGTTGTGGGAGCTTCTTATACTTCTGCTGCGTCAAAATGGGGTAAGTTTTTTCAGTATGAGATAAGAATAGTGGATTTATACATAAGAATAGTGGATGAATGAGTATTGTGTAACTATGTGCATACATAATAATTGCATAATTATCCGTAAATTCAAACTTTCAGAATGTTGTTGGAAGTGATGTAGCTGAATTATTGCTTAAATCTACTTCGCACTCTGAGCATGTGTCCGCTAATGACGAATCTCAGAGCAAAGAAATTAATTCGGAAGAAGAACAAATTGAAACTGGAGGCGTTAGTTGCGGCGGAATAAGCAACGTCCCTCTTAATCCCTTGAATGAATCAAAGACCACAGAACAATTTTGTCAGTATCTGTTGCATGGTCACAAGAAAGATGCCGTTGGTGAGTTAAAAATGCTTGATTTATTGCACATTGAAATTAGCAAATACGTAACCTTGAACGCAATTTACTGCGTTAGTGAATTTAACTCGTACATAATTGATCTAAATTCCATTTGATGTCTTTTTAAACAAAAGAATATGCTATGAACAATGGCTTGTGGGGACATGCCTTATTTCTCGCCACTAAAATGGATGAAAGAACTTACGGAAACGTGCTTGCAAGATTCGCAAACTGTACACCGTTTAACCATCCGATTCAGACCTTTTACCAGTTAATGAGTGGAAAACAGCCTGCGTCCGCGAAGGTGAAAATCCAAAACATGCGGCCTTCAAAGGGGAAGAATAACCTTTGACGTCTGCTGTTCATTGCCAGTATCATTGGCGCAAAGAATAAGAATTTATAATTAATCAATAATTATTATAATTACGTCAATATAACTTTCAGAGCTGTTGTGATGACGCTTTTGGAGATTGGAAGCCTCACTTGGCTATGATATTATCCAATGCTGGTTCCCGTCCGGATATTGAATTTAAGGCGATAGTAAAAATGGGTGATACGTTAGGTAAATCTTTGAAGTATTACTTGTATTTGCAATAGTAAGTAATTAGTACCAGATTGCAAAATTGCATCACATTGCTTCTTGTTGAACGGTCATTTATGTCTCTTTTCAGGAAGCAAGAATCATATCTACGCCGCTCAGTTTTGTTATTTAATGAGTCAAACAGACTTTTCTTCTCAGTCCAAGCTGGGCCCACTTCTGGGCTTAAATCCGTCGGCTGGGAACATATTAGAAGCTACCCAAATGACGGAAATATATGAATTCGCCCGTTCACTTGCCGAGCCTACGTTTTCGCTTGGCTCTTCGTTTTTAAATAGTAAATTAAATTACACGATGACTCTCATAGACTTAGGATTTATTGAGGAAGCCTTCACCTATTGCGAAGAAATTGTGAAGAAACTTAAGCTCTTGTCAGGAAATCAAGCTGAAGATTTATTGTCTATTAAGTGGTCTATTTTTCAAATTGCTGAACGTTTGGTTCGAGTGGAGGAATCCGAGACGCTGGCAGATCCTCAGTGGATCCAAGACCTTCGACAGGAATTAACCGGTTTAGAGCGGCAGACTGAAACTGGCGTATCAAATCAACCAGGGCTAGTGGAGAGCGGTGCTACTGTAGCATTAGAAAATAATGTTGCTGTTTATTCGGACGCTCACATTGGTCTGGACAACAATATAGGTTTACAAAATTCTCCTAACGAGTACAAGCCCGAGTATCCGGTTGAGGATGTTTCTACTTCCGACCAGCAAATCCCGTCGGAGAATATCAATAATCAAACCCCTAGTTCTTACGATATGACAACTCCAGCAGTGTACAATCCTAATCAACTGCCGAATACGAATAATCAGCAACCATTGCCGATGTCAGAAACGAACCGTTTGCATTCTGTCTCACAACAACCCTATCAACCTCCTCAAATGTATCCTGATCCAATGGTGCCACCAACGTTGCAAATGCCCTTACCTCCTGATCAAAGTACGCCAGTTAACCCAAATCAATATATTAGCCAGTCTCAACAGTCCAATCTTTACATGACACCTGAATATACCACAGGTAATAATTGATTGCGTGGTCAGAGTAGCATGTCGACATGATTTTACCTCCTAATTAATAATAATTTTTGTGGTTCAAATTATACAGACTATCCTAACAATAACTACATCCAGTCCGGAGGCAGTTATCAGATCACCGGTAGTTACTCGCAACCTCCTCCTTTACAAGATGGTCCAATTAATTCTTCCATTGGTGCTAGTAAGGTAAATGAGAATTATACATAATCTGCTACACAAAGTCACGATACACCTTTTATTTAAGCTTTGTATTACTGTACGACAGTATTCAAATTAATATTTCGTTATCCTTGTGAATGCGTTTTTACGATCCATGCTTCTTCAATGGAATCCATATAGAAGAAATGCGTTCGATTTGAGGACGAAGAAAAGGTGGAAGATAATGAGGATGATAGTGAGGAAGATGATGAGGATGAGGGGGAAGAGGAAGATGATTGCGAGGATGATTATTTAACATCCAAGCTGAAAGAAATCGCGAGGGGGGATCACGTACAAAATGATCAGTTTGCTTTTTGTCACCCTTTACATTCCTCCGTTAGGAAAAATTACGTAGGTTACAGTAGTGGAAGGCAGCGAGGAAAAGGCTCAACTGTTAGCAAAGGTGGTAGACCAGATACTTTGAACTACCAAAGTGAAAAGTGTGCAAAAATCGGTTACGAAAGACAATTGAATAGCGACCAAATTATGGAGGAAATTGATAGAATGGCCTACTGCAACAAAGACAGTAGTGGAAGTATGTATTCTTCCCGTTACCGATCGACCTACCCCGTAGATGAACCTTTATTACCTGGTTCCATCCATAATCGTTTTTCGACTTTTGGAGGAACAAAGAAAACCTTTCCGATAGATAAACTTTGCTGCACTGAGAATGAACTTTGTGAGGACCATGATAATTTCTACAATGGCAATTCTAATAGCAGTAGCGTAGTATCTTCACCAACTAGCAGTTCTACTAAGCCAAAAAGAATGCAGATGAACGACAGTGGGATGATGAGCGTGACTTGTGCCGGACCAAATAGTTTTTGTGAAGGAAAGGTATAGTCAATTCACTGACATAGCATTCAACTCTTGCTCGTTCGCTAGAAAGTATCCTTTTAACCTGTGGTGATGATAATGACAGTATTTGATATTTATTTATTTTGCTTTGTTCTTTTGACTTGGTAAAGAAGTCCGTACTTACAACTACATTCGATGCAAGCTTCCGTGTATAGTGGCAACTCCTGTGGTCAGCAGTAGCATATTTTTGTGCGCACCTCAGTATATCTAAACATTTCCAGAGCTGGAACTGGTTGCATGTTTAGAATATGGTGACAAGAAGGAAAGCATGAGTAATTTTTTACATATACATGTTGACGTGTTTCGTCAAAAAGTGTAGTAGTTCGTGTCGCCGGCGATTATTTTACTTTGTTTTGCACATTGTCGATGCACTCGCATAATTTTAAGCATACATTTCATTCGACCTTTACACACAACCTTAAAAACAATTTCCCATTTAAAATGATTTTCTGTGGTTAGCTGGTCATACCGTGTTCTGCTTACGCATAATCATTTATTAATTTTTTAATGCATGAGGATATAAAAATTATTACCAGTCCAATGTTTTATTAATTTGTATCTATAATTATTTTGGTTCGGCACCATTCACGTATTACAGTAACCGTGGTTGTTTCTTGTTAGCTGTATGGATTAGCAGAAATGCATGATCATTAATTAACGTGAAATGTTTGGCTAATTTTCCAGGGGTTTGAGCATTCTCAACAAAAGCTGCCACCCTCGATCGCACAACAAGCAAACAAAAATGACGTAATGTCAAATATTAAAAGTCAAGACAAGAAAGAAAAGTCTGGTGGAGGAGGGGATGGTAAAAAGCAAGGCGGTTGGATCACGGGGCTAATTAGCAAATTCAAAGGTCCAAATCAAATGATTCTTCCCGACGACAAAGACCCAGCTATAGTTTGGGATGAAAAAATGAAGAAATGGGTGAATAAATCTGGTGATGAGGACGAGGTTTCAGGTCCTAAAGGACCACCACCTTCGGACAGTCAATTGATGGGTATGCCACCAATGATGTCTGGCCCACCTCCTCAAGCTTCCCATGGCATGGTTGGAGGCCCTCCACCACAAATACAGTCACATCCTCCCAATTCTCAAAGTATGATGATGGCTCATCCTAATAGCATGATGACCCAACAAACACAGCCAACGCCTTATCAAAATCAAACGCTTCCTTCTCGCCTCGATGCTACAGCATTGACTGGAAATGTGCCTTTAAACAATATGTCTGGATTGATGCCGAATCATATTATTAATAATCAGCCGCAACAAAATCAAATGAAAAGTTATATGGATGGGTACCAAAATCCGAACCCATCATCACTACCACCTGCTCCGCTAGGTAGCATTGCGCCAGATTTACCTTTGCCTGGAAACCCTGCTGGAGTAGGACCCGGTGGTCCCAACAACGGACCTCCCCCTCTAACTAATAACAAATATAAATTGCCTAAAAATCGAAGTAAGTGACGCCCTATTCCTTATAGTATTTCATGATTGAGTATCTGAATTTAACCAGCCTCAGTCATACAAACTGAGTTACCTCAAAATCTGTGCTCTTTTGTTAAGCAAAGCGAACAAAGATGTTTGCAAAGCAAAGTTTCCTTCAAAAATGTGCACGCGAGGAGCTCTTGTGCTGGCTTTTCACATTTTTGTTGGGTTTTCAGCTTGTGTAGAAGTATTTATTAATAATAACTTGTGGTGAAGAATGTCGTGCTGAAAATGATTGAAAAATGGATTCGACTATGTATTTTCGTTTACTTTAAATTTTTGGGTAGATAAATGTGATTCAATCAGAAGTATTGTTGTCCTTTTAAAAAATGTATGTACGTATTTCCAATTACGAAGAAATCTGAACAGTTTTTACGATATTGATTTTTCAGATATCCGAAGCGGTTACGTGGATGTTTTAAACCCCACTACGAGTAGCAGATTAGCTAATGGAGGCATTGGTGGAAATAATGCTATGAATCCTATCGGCGGACATCCAGGTCCGGGAGTACCTAACATGTTCATTCCGAAGCCTATCCCCGGTTCTGGAGATTCTGGTCCCGTTAGTTTTCTTACGCCAGCACCTCCTGGTCCTTTACCTGCCCAAAGTCAACTCGAGACAAATTAAATTAATACGTACATTGTGCATATTATATTAGATACAGTGTTAGTTGTTGGTTGTTGTAATCACAAGAAATTTGTTTATTTATTTCGTTTCTATGTAAATTTACTATTGCATCATACTAATTAATTATAGAACAACGTGAATAAGTTAAGTATGATTTTCGAAATGAGATGGAAGTTTGTGAAATACATTCTGAATGAAGACATTTTTTTAATTCCCTTCAACACAGTTAAGAATGGTGGTTTGAGAGAAGGGTTAGTTTATTGCGGCTATTAGCTGTTACACGGAAATGGTCATTGAAACACTACATTTATATAGAAACGTTAGAAAAACGGGGATAATGAATAAACCAGGCTCAGGCTCAGCAGGTTTTATTCTGTAATATTATACACACATATACATTATAATATCGATATCGGCGATGATCAATTATATGTATTTTATTTAATGTTATGTAGTTATGCAATGCGCCTATATTATTTATTTAGTTTCGAGTATTAATAAGTACCTTAAATGTATTAAAAGCATCATCTTAACATTAACATGTAATCATAGTTAATTATTATAGTATTATAATTTATGTGAAACAAGCGCAAACGATAGTCCCATGCCGCTACCTCGCCCTGGTTCTACAAAAATGTAAGCATGTGACGACAGTAACCAATTTCCAACTATTCATATATTACGTATTTTCTCTTTACTATTTTTTCCGGTCATTCATTCTTTATGAAAAATCGTTCCAATTCCAATTTAAAACTACGATTCATCATACTTCAATAAAAAAATACAGAATCTACTCCTTCTGGGCATTTCTGCAGGTAGTAATGATTATAATGTATCAATATAGCTACCGAAAAAATGACGGAAGGTACAAAACAAGGGGTAAAATTCTTCGCTATTTGCGAGGTTACCTTTTCGAGGTATAGTAAGCATCAATTTATTCAAATGCACCAAAGAGAACGGCTAGAGGAACAGGAAAACAGGATCATTGTTCACTGCTTTATGCATACATTATAAATTATAATATTAAAATTAATAATTACTTTTATGCGCACGATTTTATACAACGTAATTGCATAACACATGTTCGCTGTAATCTGCAATGCAACATACAACTTGAGATTAATGGTTCACAACAACTTCACAATAAGTTATTTTACCTATAAGTCGCGTTGCATATTGCATCATCGACTAAATGAGATTTTCTAGCGTTGACAATCGGGAAACGCTGCGTTGCGTTGCGTTTGTTATTTTTGTGTTAAATTATCTGAATCAAAATCTAATGTTAATTATTGATTATCATGAGCGGTTCATTCTCTAATTTTATTATTTATATTTTGCATGCAATAAATTATTTTCCAAAGATAACGAGAGGAAGGGAAAGCTGTTGGTAGAGGCGTGAGATTGAGGACATCAGACTGATTCAGATCTAAAAGACAAAGCTAGCTAAAAGGACGCCCGCCCAGGCACGAGGCACGACGCACCTCATGCAGTTAAAATTAAAAGCTTAATCCTTTCCTTAGTCAGTTATTTAGTCGTATGCGCGGGTACCCGTCATGTCGGAGTGGATCATGAGCGGGGTCCGTATTCCGATAAATGCTATCACTTCTCATCACGCCCAAATCCTATCCTGCTAATGCATTGATGTACTCCCCGGGACCACTCTGTACTCCGTTCCTGATCCTGATTCCAGGAAACAGAGTACTGTTAATGGATTAATGGAACCATTAACCGGAGTACGCTGTGTGGTAGGTAGAGTAATGAAAGAGAGTCCACCGATGCATTAGGAAGATAGGACTTGGGCAGTATCCCACCCGGCCTGATGAGAAGTGACACCGTTTACCGGAATATGAACCCCGCTCATGATCCACTCCGACATGACGGGTAGAGTGAGCTTCAGGAAATCAGGACATCAGACTGATTTAGTATCAGTAATCACTAATCAGTATGCATAATATGCATTATAGTGCACTAAAACAAAAAAATGTACACGGACAAGTTTCTATCAGCAATCAGCATTAGTTACACAAAAATAATTCTTGTCAGTCTTATTCTTTATTTCGTTCATAAAAAATAGCAATAATAAAAAATAATTTTCCTGTCCTGTGACATCTTTAATCTTTGATCTTAACAGTTTCAATCAAATTCTCGTCAATACTAATAAAGGTTAGTTAATGTTAACTAATAGTTGGTATTGGTATTGGTAGGCTAATGATAGTGTTAACTCCAGTACATTTCCATCTACCAGGAGAAGTCATTTGTATGTATTCCTCGGAGTGCTTTTGTATCTTCAGTCCAACCTAATTTCTACTGTCTGTAGATATTCCAGAAGGCATCCCTCGCAACATTTCTAATCACAAACACGCCGTGTCTCCGATCGTTTCGCCAGGGGTAAAGAAACACGTTTTACACATCCTTTTCATCATATCATATATATGCAATGTTCAAGGGAAAACAAAATTTGCAACAAATCCCGCTAGCCTTTCTCCATTTCACTTTTCCATTTAATCTCAAATCGCAAGACTGTGAATGGCTACCTACATTCTCCCGTCGGACGTAACTTTCTCTAAAACTGTAGGATGTGTGGAGTAGGAGAGTATGTCAACATTTTTAATCATTCCCCCAGCGCTTTGTAACAGTGCAGCAAACAACAATCAATCTAGGACGTTTAGCAAAGATTTTTTTTGGTTCAGGAACTTAAATTAATTGGAAGATGTGATTTTTTTTTATCTTTTACAATGCTCCAACAATATTGTGTACCAAGTCTAACGAGCAGTACAGTTTACAGTGTCTGCTTGTTATGCAGTTTCTTATGCAATTTCTGCTTTTAGCTTGCAATTTGTAATGTCAAAGCGCAGTTTCACAACTACATGCAGGCAGACGCTTACGCTGCGCTGAGAGTTGTAATGACGTAATGTGTATGTACTTTTACATATTATTAAATATATGTAAATATTATTTAGTCTTACAGAAATAAGAATGCACAACGCACACTCTCAAATTTACGTATTAATATGAGATAAAAACTCCCAATAAAACAATCTTATGCACATGCACTCGCACTGAACAAAAGCCCGAAAAATAATTCTAAAAGTCATTTCATTATCGCAAGCTGAACCTATATATAATACGTAGGGATTATAAACAATATGTTGCCATCCAACATGCTAGTAACATTAGCGGAAAAGTAAATCATATCATGATTATTATTGATACGATGGCTAGTAGTTCTTCCTGTTCTTTAATATCTTTAATGCGTAGAAATTCGAGTTATTAAATATGACAATAAACAACTGAACAACACCCCGAGATATGTTAGTACCAGAATGAAATAATGTCTTCTTGGAAACTTTTAATAGTCATACCACTGCGCTGTGCGCCCAGCGTAAAGTTGTTATGCATTAAGCAATAGGCAGACGTCCAGTTGCAAAATGTTTTCCGATGTGGCGTTTCAAAAACGAAAATGAGGTCATGCAGGGAGAATTTTGCAGGTTTAGGTTCGGGACACAGAAGAATGTCCGAACAGCCAGGAAACAATTCGAATGGCACGATATTAGTACGTAATTCACTCAATGATGATGGCAACGGCGTGGTTGGCACCATTTCCGATAACTCTTCGTCCGGTACTGTTATTAATATTGACAGAAATAATAACAGCAATAACGTTACATTGGCACTTGATGGACATTTCCGTGGCTCTAACAACGGTGACAGCAACCATGGAAGAAATAAGCTGGAGGTAGGCAAAACTTTATTGGAGAGTAATTTAATACAAGTAAACCCAACCATTAAATCGGATTATTTGAAGTTCGATGATTAAGACAAGTGTGTTATGAGGAAATTAACTGCATGCATCATTTAGGTTATCCGTTGCTGCGAAAAGTGCAACGGATCCTGTTCTGTGTTCACTCTCTTCGACAATGCCGCTCGGCTCTACTTCGACCTTATGACAATGTATCAAAATGGGGAATTCTGCGACGCCACCTTAAGGACTGACGATGGAGGTGTATTTTCTGTCCATCGCATTGTGCTTGTCGGAGATTCAGAATACTTTAGGTTTTACAAATATGTAGCCATTCTACCCAACTCACAAATCAATGTCTTGTCCCGAATTCTTCGCAAAATTACTACGCAAGTGGAAAGCAAAACGTGATGATGTACGATTCACTTTCTTCTTCAGGGCGTTATTTACCACAACGTTACACGTGGAGCAGGTGTCAGATATGAAAATATCCAACATTTCCTCCGAAACTCTTCGGATGATGCTCGATTACATGTACTCCAGGACAATTATGATAAGTGAAGAAAATGTTTGTAAGGTGAAACCCGTAAATACTTCCAAAAACACTAACGCTTACACCTTCTACGATGCTAGGCTGGTAAATGGATTTCCATGTACACTCAACAGGTTTTGGAATCAGCAGATTATCTAGGCATCGTTCGACTTAAAGAGGCGTGTTGTGATTTCATCGAAAAACAAATCGACGCCACTAACTGCATAGGCATTCGAAGCTTTGCTAAGTACGTGGGAGCTACTTTAATAATATTGCTGCTTTTAATTCTTACGATCTTTAAATTAAACGTGCCGAGCGAATTAGTGTAGTTAATTACGCTGAACCGTCATTACAGATCCATGTTTTGTGGTTGCTTATTCGAATCTGCAGAAAATTACTTGATGCGGAATTTCGTGGAGGTATCCCAAGTAAGTGATGAGTTGTTAGAGCTGGAATTAGAGGACGTTCTTTCCGTCTTTGGAAACGACAAGTTAAATGTGAAAAATGAAGAAATGGTTTGGGAAGCTGCTCTTCGCTGGATAAAGCACAAGGAAGAGATGAGGAAACCCAGAATCGTAGAATTGCTCTCGCAAATACGGACTGGCCTTATGGAGACACAGTATTTTATGGAACATGTGAAGGATCATCCTTACGTTCATGGCAACGAAGGCTGCCGTCCCATTGTAATAGAAACTCTTCGATTTCTGTACGATCTGGAAGTCATCACGGAAAGGGATGGTGAAATTCCGACGCCTACCATAGCCAGACCAAGAATTCCTCACGAGGTCCTATTTGCCATAGGCGGATGGTCCGGCGGTAAGTTTCCGTCACAATTACTGCAAACTTGGAAACATCTGTTTAAATACTGTCTGGATGATCTCAAATGACATTTTCTTCTCCAGGCTCACCCACCAGCTTTATTGAAACGTACGACACCCGAGCTGATCGATGGATTAGAGTGGAAGAAGTCGATACGAACGGTAACGGTTACGGATTTTGTACCACTTTTAATACGTTTTCTATAAATGTATGGGGGTTTGGGGTGGGCACAAGGCCGCGTTATTGCGAGCCTATGTGGCACCTTATGCCAACAGCCGCTCTTCAATATTGTTAGGGTGTTGTAGGTCCCAGGGCTTACCATGGCACGATAGCGCTAGGCTTTGACATTGTCATTGTTGGCGGATTCGACGGAGTAGATTACTTTAATTCTTGCCGTGCATTCAACGCCGTCAAGAAAACGTGGCGAGATTTGGCTCCGATGCACTCGCGGAGATGCTACGTATCCGTGGCGCTGTTAGACAAATATATTTACGCCATGGGCGGTTACGACGGACATCATCGACAAAACACGGCAGAGCGCTACGACCCAGTGACCAACCAATGGACCATGATTACTCCCATGAATGCGCAGCGATCCGACGCATGCGCCACCGCTTTGAAGGGTAATCGAACGGTACCAACATATCGGTTTATTCATTTACCTTATTCACCATTTATTCACTGTTTACTAGTTACGTAAGCACAGTAATGCCTGTTATAAGTCGTCTAGCTTGACTAGACGTATTTACATCTGAAGTTGTTGTCACAGGAAAAATTTACATCACCGGAGGTTTCAACGGTACGGAGTGTTTAAACTCGGCTGAAGTCTACGATCCGGAAACTAACCAATGGACATTGATAGCCCCCATGAGAAATAGGCGGTCGGGCGTCTCCTGCATCGCCTACCACAATAGTATTTACGTAGTGGGCGGATTCAATGGGATCTCGAGGATGTGCAGCGGAGAAAAGTTTAACCCTGCCACGAACACATGGACATCCATCCCAGACATGTACAATCCCCGGAGTAATTTCGCCATTGAAGTGATCGATGACATGATCTTCTGCATCGGCGGCTTCAACGGCGTCACCACCATCTACCACGTGGAGTGCTTCGACGAGAGAACGAATGAATGGTACGAAGCAACGGACATGAACATTTACCGCTCCGCCCTCTCCGCCTGCGTTATTCTGGGCTTACCCAATATCTATGACTACATTCACCAGCACAGAGAGCGTCTTATGGAGGAGAAACGACAGCGGCTACTCGTCTTGCAACAACAACAAAGAGCCTAATTTCATCCTTTCTTCGTCGTCATCATCAGAGAAAACAAATTTCTGCTGTAATTATAAAATTATAAAACTCAAAATTTACAAATTTTACCAATGTATGCGAGGGATGCTGGAAAATTTGATCACAAAACGAAGAGGGAAAAATAAGGAAGGCCTGATACCCATTCTTTATGTAGTCCTGAAAATTAATGGCTTGCATTTGTATTTCCTGGTTACTGCTAATGAGTGCAATAATATGAAATCTACTGCGTAAACTGCATCATTAATTACTAGGAATTACTGTTAGTAAGTGTTCCAGTGAGAGAAATCCGGAACAGGATTTCATTTTCACAGAAATTCATTGAATGTTCCCTTCCTGCGACCTAGCTCAGAAATAATAGAAAATCGATAAACTTATTCGAATTTGATTGCGACTTCAGTAAAAAAAATCCACATGCATAATTGGCACAATAATAGGTTTATCCCATTTTCATTATTTTTTCCAGACTTGCCCGCAGAAAGGTTGGACACATTCAGTCACTTTCTGTGAAATTATTTTCAGCATTTTTTATCACTTTCGTCAATCAGTTTTACTTTTCAGTAATAATTTCGCTTTTAGTTCCTTAAACTGGGAAGGATGCCTTCGGGAGGAATTCGTTTATGTCCGATATACGGCGTTTGGATTCCTCCCGAAGGAATTTTTTCGGAAAGAGCCCTGCATTTTTCGTCCTGTCTCGCTTTTCTCCTGCCTTCCCGCGTAAACGCGTTGGACTTCGCGAAGGATTCTCTTGATTTGGATGCCAAATCGTCCTCTTAGCTTACGTTAGGATTCCTCCAAAGATAACTCCTCCCGAATACTTTGGAAATGATACCCGACAGATAGGCACCCCTTGAGAGGAACGTACAGGACGAGTGGAAGACGCATTTCCCAAGAGAACCCAGGTTCAATACTGTCTTTAATGCCAGCCATTCCTACCAAAAGCGTTCTTTTCCCTACTACTACGTTCTGTCCAGGAGAATCATCTTTACAGGGTAAGTGAAAGAATGCTTCCGAATCTGGAGCATATCTTGTCATGCACATTCAAGGGAATATCCATATGGTCGCCTCGGGAGGAGGGCGAATTGTGTCATCCATGTTCATTTCGGGAGGAATCCTCCTTGGCGGCAGTCTAAATCCTCCTATTCCTGTGTAAACCGGGAGGATTACGGCGGAGGATCATGAAAGTACGTGAAGGAACGTAGAGGGATTCAAAGGCTGGTATATCGGACAGGAAAGTATCCCCCGCGAAGTGATTCTTCCGGTAGTTACATAGAGTTACTATGGGAACTACTGTGGAAGAGATACTGGAGAGTTCTCCAGTAAGCTCCTTGAAAGAATACTCCACGATGGCATTCCCATAAATCCCCCCATGCAAATATACACAAGAATAAAACCGGAGGCATTCTTTGGAGGAGAATCCCTCCGGGAGGCAACCAAACGCTGCTATATCGGACATAAAAGAACTCCTCCCGCGGGTAACCTCCACATTTCTCCCGTTTTACACGGGTTACCTTACGTTTGGGTTCCTCCCAAGTCTTTTAAGTTCCTCTGCATGTCCACACGAGTTTATGCGGGTATCGTGCATAATGAATAAAGATTCGATATGACTTGGTCAGTGGTCAGTTTTGATACTAAACGACGATATAGTAATTAACTAATGTAATTATGTACATATAATGCACTTAAAAAACTTCTGCAGTAGCAGTTCCCACAAAAAAACGCCCAGTATTGTCAGTACTTATATAGGTACATTAAACTATTAGGCGTGTTAGGGCAGAGCGAAAAGATAATTGCGAGGGACATCACTAAATTCTAAAACGGACAAAATGTTTCGGGATGAACCCCTTCCCATTCCCATATCAAACACAAAGATAATTAAGGTGCCATCATTTTTGAATTCGGCCCATCCAAACAATTTGATTCCCACTAATTCCCGTAAGCTCTTTTAACAAATTTGACACTTGACACAATGTGAATGATCGTAGTTGGATGAAGCTTTGAAATGAATAATTGGAGGTGAGGGGTGAGCCTGGAATAAAGGCGACGTTCCCTGATCGCCGTGATGTGTTCTGAGGTGGACGTCATATCTGAAGGTTGAGGTGTGTGAGGCATGTGATGGGGACACGGGCAGGAGTGGAAGAGGCGAAGAGGCGAAGAGGAGAGATGAGAGAGAAGGAACGAGGGGACAAAGAGCAGTGGAAAATCCTATATAACGGTGGACGAGAGTGAAGTGTGAGTGCGAGTGCGAGTGGAAGTGGGAGTGCGAGTGCAATGTTGATATGACAGGACAGTAGATGAGTGAGAGTGGATGTTTGGAGCTCTGATTATAGCCATTCTCTCTACAGGCGTACAGGCTTTCCTTCCGCTTAACGCTCAACGCTCAACGTACGAGGGGTAGGGAAAGTTATATATCCTCCAATATCTATCCACATCCACATCCACCATGACCATGGCATAGGTAAAGGCCCAGTCTCAGTCTCTTTCCCAGCACCGCCACTTACGAAGACGTTCGAGTCGAGGGAGAGGTTCAGTTTTCATTTGCTCATTATTCACTACTTCAATTCAACATTCAACCAATTCAACTCCAAGAGCCCAACACACACTTTTTACGCTCTTGTCCGTCATCAGATAGTCCTAGACAAAAAAAAAAATACCTCCAACTCCAAACGGATCACAAATAAATACAAGTTGGAGAAGTGATTGGAAAGGCCAAAGGTTGAAGTAGTCACTCCTTGGCTCACAGTTCAGCCAAAATCAATCTCAAGTTGTGTCTCTGTAATTGCTCGGAAATCATCTGCAAAGAATGCAGAACAGTGCTAGTGGCCAATTGAATCCTGACCCCAAGGAGGAAGCCCCTTGGTACATGAAATATGGCGTTCGGGTCGTTGGAACCGTTGGAGGGGGGTGTAAGTGTCATCATTTCATTTCCAATTTTTTTTTCTTTTTTTTTTTTTCTCGAGGTGTTCCAAGGAGTCAAGGGCACCTTTTGGAGTATATTGAACAGTTAAAGTATCCTGTCTGGGGATAATTCACTCCTTGTACACTTTCGACGCTTCCACAGCCTATGAACATTGGACGAAGGTCATTTAAGGCTTTAAATCCAATTAATGTTGATTAAAATCTAAGTCGTTTTTGCTGGTCTGAGTGAGTCATCCTCCAAAGCGCTGGGTGCTGGTAGCATCGAGGGTGTAAAACGGTGTTACAAATAACTCCGTTTATTATAACAGTTGAATGCGATCGCATATACCTATGTAGAATGGTATGTAGATAGATACACTAATGATGTTTGAGGCAATATCCTTCCCGTGTGTTTTGTACTCAAATGTTCGTTTACAGGTTGTGGGACAGTAAATTTTGGATGTGAATGCGATTTAATACGTTAATATTAATAAAATTGTACAGGATCTGTTCATGCGTTGTAATGACAGACAATTACTATTGTGCGGCTAGAGTGTTTTCCATAATGCTGGTAGCGAATCGAGTGTAAAATTACCTTTTTTCCATTTAAGTTATTTTAAATACTAATGTCAATTTATTGTGTTGCTAATACTTCCAGTGGCGTTGCTGTTGGGACTAATTTCTGTGGTTGGCAGCATCCTCACCATTTCACCGCTATGCATCGTGCTGAGCATTTGGCAAATGTAGGTTTGGAATGTGAAACTGCAGTACATAATATAATATACATATAATCCATTATAATATTGACTTGTGTTAAAAATGTTTTTATATTTGAAAATTGTGAGGTGATCAGTGGTCAACCATCCCTAATCACTATGGATGCTTTGTATATTTATTATGTAATAATATAGGCTCTTGGGATTCGGCGTCATCGTGATAGAGTCACCTTGTTGCTGCGTATTTGTGGAGCATGTACAAACTATTACTCAGAAGGTTGAAAGTAAACCACTGTACTTTAAGGCTGCCGCCTACGTTTTGTAAGTCCTACTTTCTGTATGAAATACAAAAGATACATTTTATATATATAACACAATTTGTACTATCGTTTATTCAACAATAGAGACTTTTTGAATTATGCACGTAATTAAAATGACATAATTTTGTTTTTGTAGCGGCCCACTGCCGACAGTCCTATTTTGTTTTGGGTTGAATGTTTTATTTGGAAACATTCTCATAATCGCTGCCGGCGTAATATATGGCTTCATGGCGCTTGGAAAAAAGTAAGTTCTAAACATTCTGTGATGTTTTCAATCTGCAGTTTAAATAAGATGTTGACTTTATCAAGGAATATGTTAGGACACATCGTTTTAGGAATGATAGAAATCTTACAAGTATTTTGTTCAGATAAGGTGTCGTGTCAGCCGAATTAGGCGAAATGATGTTTTCTGTTGTAAGTTTTAATTATTGCAAAACTGTTTTATATGCCGTGTTTTTAAATGGGAAATCCTGAAATGCTTCAAAAAATTACTATACAACGAGGATGCTTTAAAAGGCTGGCGGGGTTGTCTGTTCAGATGCGAATAATGACAAATTGACAAAGTGGTGTGGTATGTGGTATATAATAAGTCATACCTATTTTTTCTATTATTATGTACAAGCAGACAAACGTGACAATCTCGCAATTCCCTTTCTAAACATACCATAGTTTTAGAGGTGTGATCGGACATGGACTGCAAAAGTATAAGTGTTTAGCAACGTAATATAAACTGGCGTTTCAGATAACTCGTTTGTACGACGAAATATTTTACAGAAATACTGTATTATCTTCGTAGTACGAGACCATTTTTTTGTTGATAAGATGAGATAAATCCTCTGCGTGTGAAATCATAGTGACGTATATATATAGAGTCATATTATTAGGGCAGGGTCCACGGGGACACGCAGAGGCTCATTGTAGCACCCGAACCCGGGACCCCAATGACAACGTACCTTGAATTATCTATGATCTTACGAAGTAGTACGTCTGAATATCTTGTTACTTTTTTCTGGAGCTGAATCAATTCGATTAGGTATACTCAGTTTTTAAGATCAGGTGCAATGCAAATGAAATATGTCCTTTATAATTACATGTTTGTGGGTGGAGTGTACAAATCATTAGATTAGAAGTAGATGACGCTTAGGGATGTGTATAAGTAAGGCTAACGGTGGTCGGTGTTTCTTTTACTACTAACTCGATTTAAAAGCAATTTCCGAAACTAAATTTGAAATTTAATATTGACCTTGATGTAGAGCGCCGCGTGAAGTAATGTTGGCAGCTGCAGCAGGGCAACTTGGCACAGGCACACAATCCAGCCAACAGAATCAAAGTTTGGTTGATGACCCCGAAATATGGGGCTCAAATAACTACTAATTAGTAATTAGTAACAAAAATCACGTAATACCCTTTCCTGTGCGTGTAAAATGTTCCTGTACTTGGCTGTAGTAACACGATATCCCCTCGTAAATTAGTCACCTAAGTTGATTTATTGATCTCATTTCTAATTAGTCTGCAAATTGGTTTCTAGCCTGCTAATTGCATTCGAATTATAATTACTTCTCCTGTTCGTGTTCCTCGTGGAACCGTAACGTCAGCATACTTGCTACTGATAGTTGCTAACTTCTCTACCTTACCCGGCCCGAAATTCTTTTCAAACAATATTTTCGTGAGTGATATTCAACATTCCAAAATGCATGCATTGCATTAAGACACCCTTTCTTAGAAATAGCTTTCAATTTCATTTCCACAGATTGGTGTTATAGTTTTACAGTAGTTACACCGTACAATAGCTTGGTTAATTTCGTAAGAGTTGTCTTCAGTAATATTTTCGTGCAAAATCAAAGCCACTGTTGGTTTTATTGTTATTCGTATTTATATTTTAGTTAAGTAATGCAACCAGTTCTGCCTATTATGCTACTTCCCTGGTCGAAAAATTCTTTCCTCATTCAGATGTAATTTTTTTGTATTTAGAAGTAAATATTTCCTGTTTTATTTCGGTAACCTTTTTCAAGCATCAATTTTTTTTGCCTATTGCTCGAGACGCAACAGCTCACTTAAAATTTCAGTATCGTCTTTAATTGTATTGAACTCAACTAGTGCAGAACTGGATTAAAGTACATAGCTGTCTAATTTTTTATAATTATTTGCTTGCTTCATTTCTTTTTATTTTCCTATTTGTATGATACGTCAGAGCGGATAGGGCGGAAATGGCTCAAAATGCTGCACAGCATGCACCAAGTTATAGCAGCTACCCTTCTTCCAATACACAAGCAAAGGTTACCATTACTAACGAAAAAAGCTCTGCACCACCTCCACGACCGTCTCCACCGTCGTTTGATAATCCACCGCCTCCTTATACGACGGATTTACAGAGTTCTGCAGCAAACATAGGATGGGATACGAGCTACTTGCAATCATCTCAAACCAACTTGAGCGATCCGTACAGAAGTTCCCCAAATCCTGCGGCAAGTGACAAGCCTATCCCTCCGTATAACAGCCCTTTTCAGTGATAATGTGTAAGCATTAAAAAAAATGGTGTAGCCAACATAACTTGGAATTCCAGTCTACATCGTGTTTTCATGCGAAAAGAATTTTATTTTTGATCATTGCTATAATAATTATTGTACTATTGTATACAAAATAAAACAGATTTATGCATGTGTACTTCTTGTCATTAATGAAGCGTGATCTATGATATTTCCAGATTTCACGTAAGACTAAATGCTCATTTGTGAAAGGTTGAAGTTTTTGTTGTAGTTCTGGTGTGACTTGTGATGTAATATGAATATCAGGCTTTGAAAGTAAAGGCTATCATTATCAATGTGTGAGAGACGCTTAAAATTATTATTGTAGATTTATGTATGTCAATTGTATCATTCAAACGATGAAAATAATGTCAATGTAACTGCAGCCAATACATAAATATTTCGTATATGGAGTGGTACAGTTAGCTCAAGGATTTATAATATCTTTTGTGCAAATAGCATTCGTTAGCTTGTTTATGTAATGCGTGAGAGACATCAGAATACCTGTTGGTAAACGTTATTAGGAAAATGATCCTTATTAAACCTTAACCACATTGTAAATTGAATAATATCATAACATCAAGTCCAAAGTTAGACAATGAATAATACATTAAGTATGAAAATATTTTTAAAGGTTAACAAATGACATTGTAACTAACGCCAGCATAGCATTCAGCTTTTTCCTTAAAGTTAGAACGGATTTTTGTCACCATTTTATTCTTTAAGCCTATAGCACTTGTGTGTGAAACTTCCGTTTAATATTTTTCGTTTTTAACTTTAACCGTAGTTTAATTGCCGCTCTTTGTTAACTTCATTGTGCTTGTCACCAATTGTATTATATTGTTGAAATGATTCGTAAATAGTAGGATAAAAATGAAATTCGTGCACTGTCGGGTAATGCATAATTAATAATTACGGAGTATATTATCGGTTATCTCTATTCTCTGCTTTTGAACGACGTTATTGTTGTTATCTCAGTTAGGCGTTAATGCCACATTGATTGTACTGTATAACGTAATATATGCGTGTACGCATTACATTAAATTTGTAACTTTATGTCCAATTTAAATAGTCGTGATATTTTCAGCGTTGTAAGTTAACGATAAGTATTTACCACAAAAATGAATTCAGTGCGGAGTTAATTGTTATACATTATTGATTATAGCTGAAGGGGCAGTGATTTTGTTAACGGTAAATAATTAAATATACTACTACAGCGGACGGCTCCTGTTAATGAAAAGTGGAGCACAAAATCCAGGTTTTCTTCTTTTATTCAGTCTTATGTACGGTCATGTGGTTAATGGTGCATGTTACCTTACCATGTTGACGAATTACAAACTAAATATTGTCAATCATATTGTACGTGAAATGTAACGGTTATATTACTAGTAAATATCATGATCAATCACCAAACATAGTTACTCATCGCAAAATAGTGTTGAAGTAAAGAATTTTTGCCCAACTAATTCAGGGTCCGAAAAAAAATATCTTGTTGTGTTTGGACGACTGTGGGTCTTGTTGCAGTATAAATCAATCTTGAATTAACAAGAATTAGTTCAGTTCCTGTGGTCCACAGAATGAATTATAAATACACTGACCTAATTTTGTGTCCCATTTATTCCATGCTTACTTCTTGTAATTAATTTATTGTTTCGTGAAGCCATCAAACGATTTAACGTGACTGCGTTTGTGTTTTGTACATGAATTAATTCGTTGCTTATTTATATGTGGTCTAATGTTTGCTGTGAAACACACTTTTTTGGATATGCGTAAATGGTTCTTCGTAGACTGCTAATATCATACGCATGGTAAAAAAAAAGGCGTAATAAAGCAGCTAAAATAATTTTATTATTTTCTCTGGTATGACCCCCATTGTGATTGTCATTTGTCTGTTACGTGTGAGTATGAATGTTAGTTGTTAAAAAGAAGGTACGTGTAAATCTTTCAAAATCATGTAAGGTGGACTAATGGATGTACTTATAGGCAGATGTTGAGTGGGATAATTATTTCCAGCAAAAACTGAATCTTAGTACAAGAAGCCTTAAAATACCATCTTCCTGCTAGCGACACAAAGACTGGTTGCAAACTTATGATTTGTAGCTTGCAACGGAATTGGGTTTTCAGAAGACAAACCTGCAGTCATTCAACTTCTCAAATGACGTTGAGAATACAAATATTAAAAAAAAGAAAAACTGAACTGCATGTGTGACTGTAGTAAAAGAGTTTAGATGTTTCTCTCCAGTTCAGCTCAACTGAACAAGAGACCAGCCCCTTCCAAATCGTAGTTACTGGTATGATGAAAAAAAGTGTATTGCATGTAAAAGTAAGGATACTCCATTCCGACAAGGATCATCAAGACTCCGCCACCATTTTTGTATTGGTGTATGACATAATAATTTATTATAATGAATGAATATTTAAACACCATGTGAAAGGAGTATTATATGTGTACACTTTAAGAATTGATGGAAAAACCTATCGCAGTAATGAGGTTAAAAAAGCATACATAGATAGACGTAAGTAATTATAGGTGAAATAATGCGCGAGAAATCGTAATCAACTAATAATATAATCAATAAAAAAAATGATGCAATGAACCGTTCTGTTTCGATCCTTTAGAGCAATCAACAAATTGATTGCTCTAAAGCAGGCTCAAATTCAGTCTGTCGTCTCATTTCACCCCACGCATAACCCAATCAAAAATTCCCCGGATTGTGACTTTCTCTCAAGTGAAATAGATTATGCAAAATAATACTTTTAGTATCAAACTCAACCTTTTTGGAGATTCGTTTTCATAAATGTTTATTCATATATAGATTCATTGTATTCACCTGCAGTATCTAATACATGCTTGTTTATTAGTATACTGTATACTTAAATTTAACGTACTTGATTATATTGAATAAGTTATTTCCATGCTATCCGCTGTACGGAATCACATTAAGAGGCATTTCCACGATTTTTAAAAAAAATCCGAATCTCTCTAGAACGAAAGTAAACATAATCATTATGACACATTCAAGTTAGTACACAGCACTATTAAACAGAGTTGTCCAACATTTTATTCTGTTAAAGTACGGTTACTGTTACGTTTAAGGATTTTGCTATAAAAACCAAAATTTCTCCGTGTACAAATACGTTACGCTTCAACTTAGAACAGTTTCAACTTTAACAAATTAACGCTTAATTTAGGAAGGTAAATCATTTCGAAAAACTTGATCGTTCTCTTAAGTACCTATTAACATTTTATTTTTTAGTTATTATTCGGTTTTTGTTTGAAATTCGAATAATGTTATGAAACTATCAATTTGGATCTGCCCAAGGCTCTACGTGTTCATCACTACATTTTTAAAGTGCATTCCATGCGACTTATTACTAGAGAATAGAGTACTCATGTAGTAACATTCACACAGGAAATCCAAACTATTAGCTTATTCCTTATTATATACATACAAATAAGGTTACATGTATACAGTGCATGTAAGGATATCCAAAAAAACAATTGTTTTAGCTGGCCCAAGCATCCCGTGTATTGCGATCCCACAATGTGGGAACTATAGATTGAGTGTCATTTTTAGGAAAGAAATATCCCGAGCAGTAGAAACCTCACAACGGGATTCGCAAGTGACGAGAAGCTCAAGGCCCAAATATTATAATAATTGTTGTACTACTCAATCTTGCCAAAGACTGTTGTTGGGCTACCTAAAAGATGTTCATCTAATTAGCTAGTCTTCGCACTTCCGCTTTGGCATTTTGTCTTCAATTTCATAATCCTGTTCTCCCCACGGATGCACGCAGTTTGAGCACAGACATAAATATTGTTTGCTTGCCGTTTTGTAATCATTGTAGGAGAATATACGACTTGCAACTTGCAAGCAACTATGGAAGTCATATTATTTCACATATTCTTATATGGCATGGTGCTTATTTTCGTTAACAATAACATCGCAAAAATTTTGAAGTTCACGCATATAACTATAGAAGATTGTGATTCACAGAAAAACTATTTATTGCTACTTGTTTCCTTGTCATATTTCCTTGAAGCTGCAAACTAGAGCGACCTTTTATTGCTTCCTGAATGACAGCGAAACTATACATTATTTGTTTTAACGAGAACTTACAGTGCAGGGTGGACTGCAATGCGAGCAATTTAAAACGTGGAGACGAGACGTGTTCATTAAATCATAATGGGCAACATACTCAAACCTTCTTATTTTTTAATGTTAAAAATCCTCAAGATACAGTTACTTTTAGAAGTCACTCGATTAGATTTAATCCGCAAATCAACAGGACTAAATGCTTGTTCCTTTGTTAATTTGTTTTCCCGCTATCACAAAACTGACCTAGTAAGACCAAGGTACTTAGGTGAAAGTAAGTACTTTTACACGCCCGAAACAACAATCTTGCCATGCAAATCTAACATACCGTAATAACCCAAGACCGTAACTATCACAAGCTATAAAGCACCTGCATTTTCTGTACTTAACTTAAGTTCTAACATTCTCAAGGCAAGGGGAATAAAATCAGATTGTTTATAATAACCAAAAATGTAGAGATGGATGAAACCACCCTAGCATAATGCATACCTATAGACATTATGCTGACTGTGTCGGGGTCACCCAATTCAAGGAGCGACTAGACATATTGGTTGTAAAATTACATTTTAAAGGTAGTGACATTATTGGGGTAAATACCTAACTGTTAAATTGAGTGTCTACATAATTTACATTTCTACAAGTTATGGCTATGAGGAAGGAATGTAGCAGTGCAGATTCCTCATTATTCTCTCCCATACTTAAGTAGGTACTGACATACAAATTATCTTCGCAAAAATTTTTAGTTCTTGTCAATATGCGTAAATGTAAATTACGAGACTATAGTCTACCGTCGTACAAATTAAGGCTCACGTGGAGATTCAAAAGTGAAGGATGTAATATAATTTTGCCCCAGCTTAAAAGGGGGCTGAAATCTTATTGAAACTTCATTTGTACAATGTAAATCTGTGTGCTTTAACTTGCCTTGCCTTTCCAAAGAAGGAGGCAACGGTAGGCGCTTGGTTAATGCAACTTTCTTTCTTCAAGAAATACTGAGAGTCTGAAGTTCAAGCGCAAAGCTGTCATATTAATGCATTCTTCAAAAACAAGTGAGAAGTCGAGGATTGCGGTGGGGAGACTGTCGGGCTTTTCCCTACGGAGAGAAAATCCCTTTCTCTTGGTTTATTGAGTCTACGCAGGAACGACGATGGATAATCTAATATCGTAGTCGCAGCGATGAAAAATGAATCAACTTTTCCAGTAATCAATCACTTAATTAATAAAGAATCTACAACTGTCAATGTCCTGCAGAAACGCATTAATTTGGAAGGGAAAAGCACACGCTCGAATCATTGGGGGCGAAATGTAAAAAGGACTGATAGATACCATCTTTCATATTAACTAGTGCTATATTTAAGTACAGTAGTTTTCTATACGTATGTATTTAGCTGAATTCAAATCCTTTTTCATCACCAATGATTCATATTTTTAAGTAATTCGTAAATGTTTCAAGAATAACTAGTAGTTTTTGCATCAAAACTGAGCGTGTTATTAGCTTTTAGCAATACTAATAATGATTGAAAGTTCCCATAATTATGGCTATAGAATTTGTATTCTCTAAATTGACTAAGTAGAGCTGTTTCTACTCTGACTGTATCTGCAATCTCATTGTGACTAGAGAATTAGAATCTCCTCTTTCCAGGGGGCCTGCACCGACTTACTGTCGGTCCTCTGGATCTATTCTATTCCTATTTTCTCCGAGGGTGAAAGCGAATATGCGTAAAGGAATTTTCTCAACAACTGTACAACTCATCTAATAGTTTGTCAACGTAATACCTTAAACCCTTGGGTGCTTAGCAATATAAGAAAATAAGCCTCGCATTTTGATCCATGTTTATAGTAGTAAGCAATCAACGCCTTTTTTCTCGCAATGGTTTTCATTCTGACTACTTTCACCACCAGGGATAATGAGAATACATAATTCTGAAAGTCAATTCCTTTCCTGGAAATAACGACCAAATTTAGCTCTCACAAAGCAATGTAGTTTCCAGGAAGTGGAGGTGGAAATGGTTCTAAAATGAGTGTTCTATTTGTAAATAATCAATGTTTGATTCGCACGCTCTCCCTATCGCAAGGAAATGGTAGCATTAACATCCCTCGATGGCGTAATTACTTTTTTACGAAGCCCGCATTTGAGTAAAGTACTTTGTCCTACACTTGACGCTAACCAAAATTTAGATCTATCTTATGTATCACGTGGATAATTTTTCTCTTTTTTTGCATTCTCATTAAATATATTCGCAACATTTTTTTTTGTGAAAAAACGTCAACGGATGATTCTGAATATATATACTACAATAGAATATAGAGAAATATTAGGATTCCTCCGCTGAGCGATGAGCGAGTAGACCTTACATAAATCCCACTCAGACAAACAACACATTTCAACTTTGTAAATACACACAATATTTACAGACTCTATAAGATAAAATAGATTCTACCAACGATAACAACATGGCTAGAGCTAGATTGTTAAATATTAAGGTCACATGAATGTTTTTTTTTGTTTATTTTCTTGAAAGCATTTGCATGCTGGAATTATCTCATACGCTTGAAGTGTTTCTGGATTGATTCTCCATTTTTCTGAAGCTAAGATTTTTGAAGTCTTTTTTGTTTTACTTTTTGTGTGCACATCCTGCGGAACGAAAATCAGCGTGCAGTAAAACAGTATTTATTAGAATATGGACAGGAACAAAGGAGTTTTAATTATATTTGAAACTGTATACGTTCAGCAGCTACTAATATATTCAAACCGTTGGTGGGAATATTCTACCACTAAAAATGCTAATCGCAGAATATACGTATATAAAGGCAGAATGTATTTATCAAAAATGTTTTCAAAGCTTCAAGCGTAGGCAAAAGGAAAGTTTCGCTAACTTTACAGTATTATAATTAGTATTTTTTTAAGCTTAGATCCCTATGAATTTGAAAGGCAATAATAATTCACCATCTTGAAAATGTCTTTAAAAGAAGAACCATTTAAGATTGACTATATATAGTGGCTACACAATTAAGTGTTGCTTAGTTCCTTCAGATCGCAGAGAAATCCATCCGGCACCAAGATGTGAGTAGAACCTAGTTGTACAAATCAGACCAATTTATTAATGATTAATGTGTGTAATTGACCGTTTAATTTCATCCATAATCTATACCATGACGTTCATATCATATCCACAAAAGTAGAAATTTTATTGAAATTCGTATAGTCAACTTACCCACAATGACTTCCCAATTGCGCTGCGCATTTGTGACTTCATAGGCCGCTCTCATTTCTGAAAATGTCACTCCGCCCACAATAAAAATTAACAATCTCGGAACATTTCTTATTGCCGGTGTTCGCTGTTCCCGGTGCAGAGGACCATACCTTGCGCTGTGGAATTCACCATACAAATTAATTGCATATGAATATGGAGCTGGAGCTTTTTAAAACGTCAAAAAGGACAAGTATTTGGAAGAACCACGAAGAATAACTGGATCATACCTGGTGGCAGGACCACGATAGGCGGAAGACGCTGTCCTTCCACCCCAGAATGGAAAGTGTCTTTGATCCAGCTTATCATCAATGGCATCCTCCATGATATCCTTGACGATAGGAGTCCATCGAGACATCTGGTAGGTTTGATCTGTGATGCGCTCCTTCCGAGGAACTTGATACACTTTTTTACGGTTGCCCTGATTAAACCAATGAACACAAGATATACTAATGTAAAAATAGCGCACTTCACCTTCCAATTAATTCCACCGATTACTTTCACTCGCGACTTTCACTAGAAAGTCTACTTGACCGAAAAGGCACACAAGAAAGGGACTCTTACTCCGTCGACGACGACGTTCAATCCCAGATTGGCCATGTTGGTGATAATACAACGGAGCTCAGCGTCAATATTCGCGTGCTGAATTAACTTATTTAAATTCTCTTCCGAAATCCCATTCTTCGAGATTATGTAGAGCAGAATAATTCGCAGTTTTTCGTAGCTCGAAATTCCAGCTGACGTATTATCCAGCAAGATTGGGACGATGTTTCTCATGTGATCCTTGATTTTCTCCCCTTCTGGATTAGTTCCCATTGCAAGATCCTACAGTAAAACGGAAGGGAAGAAAAACTAGTAGTGAAGATAATGCCTTTTTACCAATATTAGAAACACGAATTGAAATTTTAGAAAATACGATTCATTAATTATGATTCGCACCTGCTCCACCCTGCAGAGATTATCTACGCGATTCTGATAGGCTTTCATACAGTCCTCCGCCAAATGGAGGTGAGTGGCATATTTACTTAATTCTTTCTGGTATTGAGGCATCTTCTTGATCAATTGGCTCAGATCCTTCATGGATGCCTTATCACTAGGAACTCGCTTGGAGTCAATGAACTTTTTCAGATTCTTTGTCACAGCCCTAGTTTTGGGAAAGAGATTTATAGTGATCAGTGCTTCAGCTCCAAAGATGAATCATTAGTATGGCAAGCCTTTTATTTCATCAAAATTATTATCTATCAGAATTAAAAGCATGAAACGGATCCCAATGAAACAACTTACTGTGAAACAACGGCAATATGTTGGTGTCGTAATTCCACCCACAAATCGTCATTTTCGTCCAAAAGAACTTCTTTCTCAGGCCCACCAGCTTGGCCTTCGTACCTTCGCAAGATAGAAAACAGCCAAATTAGGAAGTAGCTCAATTTTTCCAAAATGAGAAACGACTAGCACATTAAACTTTCACTGAATGAAGCAATAGCATTGAGATTTTAGATGAATTTGCGGGAAAAACAATTCCCATCCACTTACTTGTAAACATCATTTTCAATATTCAACAAATCATAGGCCATCGCCTGGAATGTGAGTTCGTGAAGGAGCGGCGACACGCAGTCGAAGCCTCGGTCCAGAATAATCAGCTGCGACCTCGCTTTCTCCCGCCCTTCTCCCATTGTCGGCTCGTCCGCTTTGTAAGCATCCAGTTTCTGTTGAACGATTTGCGCCAGTTCCACATTCTTCTCGAAGTCACCCCTGCGTGATACATTAATTATATTAAATGTATCAAGCTATGTCGGCGTTTAATTTCAAATCATTCAACTTGAACCGGAGACCGAAGAAAGCCCTACCTATATCTGACGCTGGGATATTCTCCAAGAGTAGCACATAACGTGGCGATTTGTTCCGCCATTCTCTCCATATTTGCTGTTCGCCCGGCCGACAACGCCGGGTTGTAGTACAGCTGGAACGACTCAGGACAATCCAAAGAGAATACCTACAACATTCCCAAAGAGGACGATAAGAAATCCCATCCTGTGCTTTTCATTAATGCGCAACAATTACCTGTCCTTCGTATGGTAAGAATGCAATGTTAATCTCCTTCAGCGTCTTGATTCGCTTCCCGCAAGGAGACTTGCACAATTCATTAAATAATTCTTCCGGGCACACTGCGAAATCACAAAAATGTCACACATGCTTTGAGAAACTCACGTCACAAATTTCGCCGTGGATCATTGTAATGCAATGCGACGACAGAAGTAACCTTTTGACAATTACATAAAGAATAAAAAAATAAAAAAAGTAAAATCGGACCTTCAGTAAAGAACACATGAACGTTTCGGTACATGGCGCGATTCAAGTTATCAAAATCTGCCATGAGGGCGTTGACGGATTTCTGGGAAGGTGTGACGAGATAAATGGCATCCATGGAGCCCAGCGGCTCCCGCTTCTTGTGCAAATCCTCCACGATCGTGATTCCTTCCGCCGCAATCTCGTGCATTTTGCAGCAGGCGGACACCATCCTCATCGCCAAACTATCCACCACCAGCACCCGCCATTCCACGCCGCCGGGCTTTTTCTTGTTTATAACACATGTGCCCCGGATCACATCGTTCATTATCTCTGTTGGACCAAACATTACATGCCAGACATTTACTTTCACCTTTAATGATTTCGTATTGCGTGTGCAAAAGGATATTTTCCTTTAAATATTAATTGTGACGTCTGATTACGTCAATGGAAGTACTTTGTCCCACGTGAAATGTGATGTCAATAAACTGAGAGAACTTTTCTGAGGACGTACTAACAGTAACAATGTCCGTGCATGTGTACGGCGCAATGAATGCGTCACTTACTGTGACTTCTAGAATCATGTGATCGATCAGCTTTCTCTTACAGAAGCCACACGTTTTCTAAGTTCCGAAAAACGTCGAAATAAGGACTTTTGAGTGGCTATTGAGAGGGCACTTTATGCAGGAAAGAATTTTATTCGCTAATGCTTGTTATTATTAGACGTGGACTGGTGACATTGGTACGAAAACAAATTGGTCCAACATCCAAATTCTTTCATGTCATTAAATTCTTTCATTTCATACAGTTCAAACGTAACAAAATGTATGCCTGAGATTCTAAGCATACATAGTCCGATTAAAAAGAATGTCAAATGCAGCACATGATCAAGGTTTGTAACAAAAGGCTAATATGACAAGCAAAAAATGAGAGTGAAATGTAGGGCAATTACAGACAAATCTTTGCATTCATCCAATCATTAGCTATACAATCTAAGGCATGACTTGGACAAAGCTACTAATCCAAATTCGGACTGAATAATAAACAGAGCATAAATTCTACACGGCAAGGAAGGCAATTGGCCTATTGGTCATTCTGAGAGGGTGGAGGAGGCCTGAAAAAGTGGGTGAGGATGAGGAGGATGCTCAGTGCATACACATCCTCCTCCGCAGCAGAGACACTTTCATACATATTCAAACCCACATAGTTACCAGTTAATCCTGAACGCGCTGACAAGGAGGAAACAACAATTAGCTAAAAATGTAAGAACTTACTTTGGCCAACTAATGTTTTAAGCGCCATGTTGAGTTATCCTCTCCTTTCACTAGGGCGAGTATTTTTCAACCCCGACTCATGCGCCTCTTTGAAGCCCTGTAGAGTTTCTTGACTCCTTCCCTCTTCTGTCCAATGGCCTATATTTTTCACAACACTGTCTTTTCAAAACACGAAAAATGGATCAAAATCACCCGGACACTTGAACGGGATGAATTGGGGGTGGAAGAAGCACACAATTCTGGTTATTTTCCTGAAAAATGCAGTTTTGAAAATGATGTGGAAATGTTGAATGTGGAAGGAGACTTGGGTGAAAGAGAGAGAGAGAGAGAAAGTCTGGTTGTGTGTGTGCTGCTAATCTGATTCCCTTCAATCAATATAAAGGTAGTTTTAGCACGGCGAGTCTTACGTGCATGTGTATCACTTTAGTTTCATATGAGAAAGCAAAGGGAAAGTCTCTCTCTTTCTCTCCCTTTCTCTCGCCTTTCCTCTGTCTCTCGGCGGTGCCGCTGCCTTCGCCACGCAGGTCCTTTCCTTCAACTTGCTCTTTCCCCGCTCCCTCTCAAGTGCATAGCAATGGGAGATTTACATGTAGAGAAAGTCAGAGGACGTCGCCCACCACTGCATTACTGCAACATTTCTATACTTTTACCACTTTTCTCTATGCACAAGTACGCAATTTCTGCCCACGATTTCCTCTCTTTCAACCGCCCACGGAACCCACTACTGCAGCCTTTTCACACGCTATATATAAACGTATACGCACGCTTCTATTCCATTCCTCTGGAAAGCATATATATCTGATGGTTTATTTCAGGGAACGTTTAGAAGTGACGTCACCCAAATTCATCAGAGTTTTTCTGACTCACAGATCAATTTTTATTGTGGTCGCTCCAGTCCATTCTAGCAAGAGTTGAACATCCTTTTCTGGATTTTTTGCAACAATGACCCTGTTAAGCCCTGAGCCAATCATTCATCATTCTAATCATCATTCTAAATGACAGGCTCATTCACATTGCCGATGTTTGTGTTATTAGTTCAAGATGATTTTTTGAAGGGAATCGGGATTAGTCCTTCTACGTCGTAGTAGGTCTAAATTATTTTTTAAGCAGCCGTCCAAGTGTGCTCATTTGGAGACAACGAGAGAGTGACTGCGGTAATAAGGCATGGGGTAGAGAGAGCGAGAGAGAGAGAGAGAGAGAGAGAGAGAGAGAGAGAGAGCAAAAGGAAAGATTGGCATGAGAGAAAACGAACGGATATAATAAGAATCTTTCCTTGGCTTTCTCTTTATCTTAACGTGGTGTATTATTAACTCAATTTATTATGCCACGTGAGCACACGAACGTCGACTGTTTCCAAACGCATTATTGGAAATGACCATAATGATTACAGGAGAGACAGTTTTAGCCTTTTTAGTCAATTTCTAAAGCATAATTGCATATTGACACAGTGCCAGCACTCGCATTGCAAATTTTAATAGAAAAAGTCAATTCCAACATTATTTTCATTTCCGATTAACTTCAGATTGTACCCGGGTAACTTTTGGTTTTGGCAACAGGGTGGATCAAAAGTTTCGGTGGGCCCAGCATATCCCAGCAACCCACGAACCTTTTAAGATCAGTAACACGTGTACCTCATCACTTATTAGGTATATATGTAGGTATATTAACTATCGTTACCCAAACATTTCAAAACATGAAACAAAATCCTGTTTCGGAGAAGAACCGGAAACTTGGTTTTTCGAAAAACCCTCCCTATTCATTTCTGGTAGGGTGAGTGTGCCAAAACGTGACAGTCTTCCTAAATGTGACAGTCGTCCGACTCGTACGGATACGCATTAGTCAATTTTGCCAAAAAATTATGTATAAAAATAGCCCTGACCATAAAAATATAATTCATAAAAACACTGAAAAGCATTTCAATGTATTTTTAATGCTATACTCCCGCGTAAACTGATATTTGGGTATACCGCCTTATGTTTTTTACGCTTTATTATTGTTAACAAACTGTTAGCAATTTTGGTATGAAGCATTCCAATTCCCAAGTAAAAGTACTTGTACAGTCATAATTCATAATCATAAATCATAACACAACAAACTGTAAGTTGTAGCTTGGAGGATGACTATTAATTGCGAAGGAGAGCGCGGGAGATTCGAAATGCTCGGAGTTGGACCAGTTGAATTTGGACGTATGCAAATGTCGAGATCCGTCCTTTAACTGCGCTAGAGAACTCCCTTGTGATTTGAAATTGATAGCAGGGACTGCAATTAGTTTGGGTGAGAAGAGCTCCGTGGACGCTGCTCTAAAGTGCTATCCTGTCATTTCCTCAATTACAATTGCATCTTGTTGGGAGTTCCAGTTTGTTATTGTTAAAGAGATCTAGTTTGTAGTCTCTATATAGTACACCGACCTACTGCCTTCGTGTGTCTTATAGTCTTATCCCGTCCAAACTGTGTTCTGCAAGTCAATCAACTGAAGCCGAATTAGGTCGAACCAAAATTTGAAGTACAAGCCCAATTTTAGAGCGGCCTTTAAAGGAAGCGTATGAGTCAGGGTGTAATCAAGTAGGTTTTGCAAGTAGTGAAAGGAGTGGACAAATCAACATGGCGCTTAAAACAATAGTTGGTCAAAGTAAGTTCTTCATGTTAAGACAATTAATTATGGATGGGTGTGTCTGCCTGAGGGAAATGACATCAGTCTACTGGGCTATTGTGTCATTATCATTGCTGATTGAAGCGCTCCTCCAACGCAATGTCAAGGCCACATTTTTCTGGGACACTTGTTTTGTTTCTGTAGGAATTAGAAGGACCCAATCAGTTCAATTCATGCAGGCTTGTGTCATTTATTTCCCTGATCATGCATTGGAGACCGACTAAAGCTAATATCCTACGCCGCTTTGAATGTTTTAAACATTGGACTTTAAATATTGTATAATATACTGTACTGAAGGATTTCAGTCCAAAAACAATGGTACTGAAATGCACGTTCTGTCAGGTTAATTTAATGTCTAAAAAGTTATTGTTATTGAACCCCTGCTGATCACTACCGATTTCAATGTGTGACTAATTGTTATTCATGAACATCATGATTCGATCATTTTTACACTTTGAACATATGTTCTGAATGACTGTACCCAAAGTAGCGGTAGATAAGTATTTTTGCACTACGGGACTGCGGTAGGAATTCCGGAATGAGTCATAGCAGTTCTTTTTATCAGCTTAAATAGTAAATAAATAAATATGAATACAGATATAGGTATACGAAAGCCCGTAAACGTTAATTCAGACCGTATCTTACTACACACATTGATACATTATGTGTACTTTTTTATATTGTATATTAGTCCCCGTTGTTTCTTGTTTCCCGACAACCAAATATATAATAATTCTAAAGCATTTCGCATGTGGACTTCGTACATGTTTTGAATTATTTTGTATGTGCAGAGATAATGAACGATGTCATCCGGGGAACGTCAGTTATAAACAAGAAAAAGCCAGGCGGTGTGGAATGGCGGGTGCTGGTGGTGGATAGTTTGGCGATGAGGATGGTGTCCGCCTGCTGCAAAATGCACGAGATTGCGGCGGAAGGAATCACGATCGTGGAGGATTTGCACAAGAAGCGGGAGCCGCTGGGCTCCATGGATGCCATTTATCTCGTCACACCTTCCCAGAAATCCGTCAACGCCCTCATGGCAGATTTTGATAACTTGAATCGAACCATGTACAGAAGTATTCATGTGTTCTTTACAGAAGGTACGAAACACTCCGGAAATTTACATGACATTTATCGAGGGTGAAACTTGCGGCATGAGTACTTAAAACACGTGCGACATTGAACTTTGCAGTGTGCCCGGAAGAATTATTTAATGAATTGTGCAAGTCTCCTTGCGGGAAGCGAATCAAGACGCTGAAGGAGATTAACATTGCATTCTTACCATACGAAGGACAGGTAATTGTTTTTTCACATTAACGATCAACACAGGTCTTGCAAAAGATGTATTTCTTATCGTCATCTTTGGTAATGTTGCAGGTGTTCTCTTTGGATTGTCCTGAGTCGTTCCGACTGTACTATAACCCAGCGTTGTCGGCAGGGAGACCTGCGAACATGGAGAGAATAGCAGAACAAATTGCCACGTTGTGTGCTACTTTGGGAGAGTATCCCGGCGTCAGATACAGGTGTGGTTGTTGTCACGTGGATTAAGATGTCTATAATTATTTAATTATACTCCGACCTATACCCTTTCCAATTCATTTTGCAGAGGTGACTTCGAGAAGAATGTGGAACTAGCGCAAATCGTTCAACAGAAACTGGATGCTTACAAAGCGGACGAGCCGACAATGGGAGAAGGGCGGGAGAAAGCGAGGTCACAGCTGATTATTCTGGACCGAGGCTTCGACTGTGTGTCGCCGCTCCTGCACGAACTCACATTCCAGGCGATGGCTTATGATTTGTTGAATATTAAAAATGATGTTTACAAGTAAGTTTGTTCATACTGAGTCTGTATTTGTTTATGTAGGAATGAGCATTTCTCAAAAGGTTATGGCGCATCCAGTAGTTCCAGAGGCAGTATTACGAGTTCGAATTCACTAATAAAATTTTTCCGTTTGCTGCTAGTATGTATGCATTTGCTAAATCAGTTTTCTATTTAATATAGGTACGAAGGCCAAGCTGGTGGACCGGAGAAAGAAGTTCTTCTGGATGAAAACGATGATTTATGGGTTGAGTTGAGACATCGTCATATTGCCAACGTTTCACAGTAAGTGTTCTATTACCATTTTTATTATGAAACATTAAAGAACGTGTATAGTATTCCTAACAGTATGATTTAGTTGGCTAAATATTTTGTCTGCGCTATTTTTTAAAAATTAGGGATGTAACGAAAAAACTGAAAACGTTCATTGACTCTAAGCGAGTTCCCAGTGACAAAACCACGATAAAGGATCTTAGCCAGTTGATTAAGAAGATGCCTCAGTATCAGAAGGAACTTCGCAAATACGCCACACATCTGCATTTGGCAGAGGACTGTATGAAAGCCTATCAGAATCGGGTAGATAATCTCTGCAAGGTGGAACAGGTGCGTGAATGAAAATATTTGTGCTAAAAAGCTAATAGAAAAATACTACATACGCATGCACATTAACACATTAAAATTGTATGAACAATCCCTACTATAAAAAGTGTATTATTGATATCTGTTAATTCCATTTCGTTGCAGGGTCTCGCGATGGGGACTACTCCGGAGGGCGAGAAAATCAAAGATCACATGAGAAGCATCGTCCCCATCTTGCTGAATAATACTTCAACTGGAATTTCAGGCACCTCTAAAGAGAGCTACGAGAAACTGCGAATTATTCTTCTATACATAATCTCGAAGAATGGGATTTCGGAAGAGAATTTAAATAAGTTAATTCAGCACGCGAATATTGACGCTGAGCTCCGTTGTATTATCACCAACATGGCCAATCTAGGATTGAACGTAATTGATGGGGTAATGATGCTATTAATACAAAAACGATCATTTTGTTGGTCTTGTGAAGTGTTTCAAAAATAAAATATGACAAGACGTGTTGTATTCATGCACTTTAGTTTTAATATTTATTAAAACTATTGTTAATTTTTTTAAGAAAATTGTTATTCTTTTCAAGGGTAATCGGAGAAAGGTGTATCAAGTTCCACGAAAGGAACGAATCACGGACCAAACATATCAGATGTCCCGTTGGACTCCTGTTGTCAAAGATATCATGGAAGACGCTATTGAAGACAAACTGGATCAAAAACATTTTCCATTCTGGGGTGGACGAACCACTACCGCTGCATATGGTGGTCCCGTGACAAGGTATTTGTGGACACTGCATACGCAGACGAATGATTGCCCAATTTGGATTTAAGTACTTGTGAAGCGTGTATTTATTCTATCCGCATTTATATTTTTTGTTGACAGCGCCAGGTATGGTCAATGGCATGGAAAAGGGACTCCAAATGTGAAAAACCTTCCGAGGATAATTATTTTCATTGTGGGAGGTGTCACTTTTTCAGAAATGCGCGCTGCTTACGAGGTCACGAAAGACGAAAAGTTAAGGGGTGCTTGGGAAGTTATTATCGGTAATTAATATTTCTTGAAGATATATTTTTTTGAATGCTACATGCCACGTATTCGACTGATCACTCATAGATTTCAAATTGTCTCGTTAACATTAACTTTTATTATTTGCCTTTGGCACGCAGGATCAACACATATCCTCACTCCCGATCGATTCCTGGATGATTTAAAGGATCTCAGCAGCAGAGGGTAAATATTTTCGTCAACGTTGTTCACAAGTTTCTTCTTTGTGTAACACCGCAACACATTTCCAGGCAGTGCAAGCACAACAAAAGGCTTTAAAACTAAACCTGCGAGTTAAAGCAATCAACGAATTCTTGCCGTATTATTATATGTATTAGAATGGACCATATTAAACATTACCTGTTAATGTTATCCTTACACGTGACTCATATGTATATGTGTATTTATTATAATCGACAAAAACAAAGATCACAGTATTTTACGAAAACAAAAACGAACGTATTTTTCCTGACCAAGAATGTATTTCTATATGTCATCGATTTACGCATATGTATAAACGAATAATCTATGTAAGCATTTTTGTGAAATGTCGTTAATTGTTTACAATACTATTATAGGAATGTACACAGTACGCACGCGATGTGTGGATTACCATTTTGTGATAACAAAAACACATTTCCCCTTCCTTTTAGCTTTAGGATGTCCCCGCATCTTGGACCCAAAAACAGTTTTGTTTAAAAAATATTTATGAAATAAGAATTGGAATATTATGCGATATACGATAAATATAAGAAATATATGTGTACGTATTATTAAGACTATTGCAATATTTATTTGTGGAATATGTATGCATTCAAGAGCAAGATGATGTAAATGATTATAGCCCTTGTGCTAAACAAGCACGCACTACATGTTAAATTAATGTTGCACCTTCATTACTGTATACCTGTAGAGTACGTGTGTATACTTGTTTGCAAGACCAATATATATAATATATATATAATTATATATGTATGCAGTGCATTTAATTGTTATTTATATTGTAAACATTTGCACTTTATTTTACCGATTATATTCATTGCTAAAATCTTTAACACGACATTAGAAATCATCTAAAAATAACAATAGTACGTAACTCTTTATACACAATTTGGAATGGTTGGAAGTGTGGATCGTGGGTTCTACAAAAATATGTATGGTTGGTCGCAGTTTCTTTACAATGAAAGAATACACATAATGATTACTCCCCACTTATACGTGTAAAGTTTATGTGAAATATTTACAATATGAATGTTATAATAATTTGTATCACTTCGAACATCGTACTTATCTAATTACTATTTAGTATTTAGTAACCCATATGGTGCTTTCATGTGGTAGCATCATTTAACACATCATGCAAAGAAGTTTCGTTTTGTCAGCTTTTTTGGTGGAGGGAATATTCCCCAAATTCACAGGCCTTTTACAGCTATGACATTTGCTACTGGTTGTGATTTTTTAGAATATACTACGTACATTAACTCCATTTGCTTCTTACAAATGACAAGAAAGAAAGCAACACTTATTATTGTGAAACTAAAAAACACTATTACGCCATAACCACAACGGAACTATTCTCTGCGAGTGCTGCACACATCCTGCATCCAGCTGAAAACGACAAGATCAATTGTGTTCACGAATTATACCATTTGAAAAGCAAGGGTTAATCATTGGGAGTTCAAATTCCAAGCAAGCTTGTGTATAAACGCAAGTTCAATGTTTTTACAAATGATTGAAAAAATATGCGGTAAAATTCTTTTGTTTCCCCAGTATAAACATTTTCTACGTTTCACCCGTACGACACAGTTCTACTCCAAACAACTGACCACATGTGGCTAGTCACCCAAAATAAATTATTTTGATTTTTTGATGGAATTAATTACTACTAAACAATCAAACATCCATTGGCCTAAAATAAAAAAAGTAATTGCAACAAACTAAATTGCTTTCAGTACCAAAAGGCGTTTTAGCGCTACTTATTTTGACATGAGTTTTATATTCAATTAGATTAGGAGATAACCAGCTTCCTCATTCACCGGGAAAACACTCAAACTTTATTTACAATTAATAAAAGCAACTGGTCAGACACAATGAAACTGATAAAGCTTATTAAAAGGTGTGCTTACACCCCACCACCGGTCGCCATTTTCCTCACTACAACAATGCAAACTCTCGCATCTGACAGACGGACATGAAATTGAATTACACGATTACACCTTTATTCTTAAAGCAGATACTTTCATAAGTAACCACGCAATATTGCAGGCTATAACGTATTTTCAGGCTTACGTTTTACAAATACTATTTCACTTCAAGTCCAAACAAGAAAAATATTAAAAAAACTGCTGCCCACCAAAATTTTAGTGTTTAAAGCCAGTAGAGCGATCAGCAGCGTCATAATGATTACTCTGCTAGTAGTTATTGAGATTCCAGCTTCTTCCCAGCAGGTAGTGCAGATTTCCCAGTTTCAAGTCTTAATCTAAAATTGCAGACTTGTTTCGGACGTTAGAACTCACACCATGTTATTATTGTTACGAGGAAGCTAATCAAAGTTACAAAAACGATGTACTCATACTCACAGACGTTCACACATACATACATACATTATACAAGAAAAATAAAACAATAAGTTATACCAACAAAAATACTACAAAGTTCATGGAAGAGTGTGGAGGCAAGAGTACCATGTTACCCCCGGAATGACATCAACTGTGTTTAGGGTACGAAGCAATCTAGCATGGAATAGAATAGAGAATATTTATCACGTTTATTGCCTTGATTGCGTTTGGCCGTGAGGATGTCTTGAATGTATTGGCAAGGACATTGCTGTCTGGGACAGTGGAGCGGACTGCTATCAGCAGACGTGGCTAATTCTCTCATCCAGTCTTTCGCCCACCGTTGCAAGTAGCGGGCAAGTAAAGATACACTCTATCACAAATATCCTCAAAATCATTCACCTTTCCAGTCATTTTGTTTACACACCTGAAAACACCATACTTTAAGGCTCCCATACTTCCCATTAACATTTTGTCCACTTCTTCCTCCACCCTACTTCAAGCAGGGGAATTACAGGTGTGACTAAATGTGCAAATTGAGCCAAGTTAGATGAAAAAGAAAGCTGAAAGCAACGCAACGGTGGGCCAAAGAAAAATGAGACAGTTGGGAGGTAAAACCAAAGGTTTTTTTTTGTACAACAATCATAGTTTTCATGGACTGAATAAATAATACTTCGAAGGGGCGAAATTACTGCCAAAATCTGTCAAGGAAAATTAAATGGAAGTAAAATCTACAAAAAAAACGAGGAATCACTCATATTTCTTGAAAAGCACACCTTGTTATAGTCCTTTTTCTTCACACTGAATCCTTTTTCTTACATTTGCGTATAGATACTTACCTAATGTATGTGCATAAAGCAGGCTACAAAATCAAAGTTTCACTCCATTAAAATACATACATACATACACATACGTCAGCGTCCCTATACGTACCTGCCTAACAATTAAAAATGACGAGGCAATTAAATAGCAATGTTACACGGTTAAAATACCTTTTTTTTTTTTACAGTTAATACCCTTGCACATTAAGTACAAATTTTAAGTTCCCTTAATTCACACATTTTGTTCTAGGACGGTTTCAGTTAGTACACTGTACTTGTTTCATTTTTGTGCCTTATACACAAATTCTTTTCAAATGTATAGGGTTAGGGTTAAAATATATGGCCGGAACGATTCCTTCTTATTGACTATAATTTTTTTTTTGTCTGTATTACAGTTTCTTTAGAAAGATCTTTGCTCTACAGATTCTGTTTTTTGATGAATATTAGAGTAGTTAGACGTTTTCTTTTTGGGCATATTCCTTCATGCCGCGGCTTGGTCCCGTAACTTTTTGGGACTTTTGTATGAATTGTTAACGAGCGGGTGGGTTGGGACAACAAGGCATCCACCAGTTGCAGGCGTTCTCTCGTTGTGCGATAGGCTTGTGTCGGAGGTATTCTTCCACGTACTGACACGGGCAGAGGGCGGAAGTGAGATGACGCGGCGTGGAGGGATTCTCCCCGCCCTCCCCCACCGTCCAATCAAGCCTACACACAAGCTATCATTAACACATGTCCTTCCCATTAACATCTGACTAGTCAGACAGCATTCTTGGAGCTCCTTCTAGTCACAGCTTATCTTACTCACAAGGTATGACATCCGAAATCCGAATCCGTATTCCAGTTCAAATAGGAATTATGTACTTCGCAATTATAATCTTCCCAATTATATTCCAAATCCGAATTTTTCAGTATCTTAATCGGAATTAGTATCCATATTTTTTTGTCAGAAAAATATTTTAATTGGAATTTATATTTACAAATACATTCGTTCAAATTCGTATTCAAAAGGTGACATTTAGACTCCAATACTTTATTGGTATTCGAAAATTCCTTGATTATGTTGCTAATTCCCGCCTTCGGGCAAGTTTTTTTTCAAAATTAAGGTATTGCAACCAGGATTTTTTCACTTGGCAGTAATGTAACTGTTTCATCCGTAAAAACATCGATTTTTGCAAAATCAAGGTATTGCATGCAACAATTATTTTTTCAATTGGCAGTAATAGAACTGTTTTGTCCATAAAAGCATCGATTTTTTCGAAATCATGGTATTGCAACAATGATTTTTTCAATTGGCAGTAATGTAACTGCTTTATCCGTAAAAACATCGATTTTTGCAAAATCGGTGTTTTTTGAGTTGCGGAATCAATTTGTAATTCTGTGTACTGATTTTTATTTTATTATAAGCTACAAATTATGCCAGATTGCATTAAAAATAAATGTTTAAGAGTATTCGAAAAGTATTTGAATACGTATTCATATACGTCTGAGTATTCGAATAAAATTGTATTGGAATTAGAATTTATATTTTGGATATCCGAAATTTAAATTTGTATTCATATTTAGGAAAAACAGATATTTTAATTCGAGTTTTAATTCCTATTTGTTCGGATGTCATTCCTTTCAAGTCATTCGCGGAAGCATGCATATCTTAGGAATGGGAATTAGTTGGAACTAATCTCAACTGACTAACCTCCTCCTGAGAAAGTCTTTGGCCCAGCGTTGCACGTAGCGCAAAAATAATCGCTCTCCCTTCTGTTAATCAACCATTACAGATGGAGCAATTAATATAATTTTACATTTAATCAAAAACCACACACAAATGACTCCTCCAAGCCGCATGAATTGAGACGAGCCGTCTTCAAGGACTAATAATCATTTCCTTGATAAAACCACCTCCTAAATGGCACACCCATTTCCGTCACCTATTTTGAACATACAATGTGAAGTGTACATTGGTGTTTCTTCGCGATGCCTTTTAGGTGTGAAGTGCCATTTTTAAACACCCAAAGCGTGGGGACAAAACATTAAACAAGTGTTCATAGTACATTACGTTACAGCAAGATTACTTCTCCAATGGGGTGAAACGCAAACAATTGGTGGAAGTGTCATTAATTACATGTTCACGTTGTTGTTTTAACTGGAAGGTTCAGCTTATGTAGTCTGGCAGTCGGTCGAAATCAAAGACATACAAGAGATTGCTCCACGGACAATATACTTATTCTCAATATCATGACACTAAAAACTCATATTTGGAAAGTGAGCATGTCAAATAAGATCCAACCTGCTTCTGAGGAATCCTTGTGGTGGTTTGAGCACCCGAAATCACGATCTCCACATCACTGGCGTCCAGGTGCCTCTGGATACGCTGTCTGTCCTCCATGTTGTCCAACAATTGCTCCAGTCGTTTCTGGAAAAATCATTATTTTAACATGCAATTGTAATTTTGTGGAAATTTAGGCCTTTGTGGAAAGACATTGATTCTAAAACATCTGAAGGTTGGCAAAATTTACAATGCAGTCGGTAGGATCGAAGTAGATGAAACAAAGATGAACTTTGTGACAGGAGATTCTGCCCCTGTCGTCCAGCCCAATCACAAGTTTGTGCTTCAGTAACAGCTTATTTACTTTGGCCATGCATCTCTCCAGGCCTTGGTTTATCTGCGTAAACACGAAAGAATTTATTACTGGGGGACGAATCACATTTTTTCATATTCATTTTCAACGCATCTTGTTAGAAAAATTATATTCCTGATGAGTGTAAGCATACTTTAATTTTTAATTTGCATACTTTAATTTTGATGTACATGCACAAGAACACAGCAGCCGCATTGATGATGAGCCACGTGATGCCCAGAGCAAAGAGGCCGATGCCGACGACACCGGAGAAGAGGATGATTAGGAGGATAAGAAAGGCTGCAGTTAACCAGGACGCAAGCAGTCTTTTGTAGCAGATTGTGTACGCATTGAAACCTGGTCAACGACAATAATTAGGATGGAACAACAACACACGTCTTAATAGCATAACAATGTAGAATTATTACAAAGTATTAATCCACGGGAAAGTATCTCGTGCGGAAGCACAAACGGAGAAGGGAAGGAACGCAAGCATGGAAACGTTTACGCAAATGCGTAAGCTGCTCAATATCCGGGCAGTCATAAAGTCCAAATTAAAGTTCAGAGAAAGAATTCGCAAAATACTTGAGACTATTATTCACCAGAATAATTCATACTCATGTGTTCATGCGGACAATTAACAAAAATGGCTTGTAGTCCCACGTAACGTGTACGTCTAAACGTTGGAAAAGGACATAACTGGCTATAAATACTGGACATAAATCAGTGATTAGGATCACGTCCGGCAATTTGCCTTATTAATGCAGGGACAACCCCAACTGTCAACGTAACCGGAAAGAGAGCATGCCAAGAATCCTTACGCAAATCCGAGGTTAAAAGCTCCATGGCATGGACGTATTCTTCGACTGTGAGCGTGAGGCCGGGAACCATGAGCTCCTCCGGAACTAATTCGGGTCGAAAGGAAGCGGGAGTGACCCACGGCCATTTCGTATTGACTGGGAGAATAGAAACTATCACGTCGCCGTTCGCTACAAGAGACACAAAAAGAGAGTGATTGAGCCCAATAATTCATAGCTTCTACCTCCACATAAAACCGGAGAATTCCGCTCATCCTGTTTTTTAATACAGATGAAATATGATCCCAATTTTATCATATGTATATACACTACAATTCAAGGGAGGCCCTTTTACAAATCAGCTGGTGTAATCAATGGAATGGGCTTATCTGTCATAAACTCGTGAAATTTGATATCAGCATTCATATTTCCGACAACAGAGGCAGTCCGGCTTATGGAGGCATTCTGTAGTAACTTGCTACAAATCAGAGCTTTTCCCGGCTCACAGATGATAAAAGATGTGTGAAAGAAAAGACTTACTGAATCCCGTGTTGTTCCTTCTGTTGGAGGCACTACTATTACCTGCACCCACAGACAAGGAGCTCTCGGAATTGCGAAGCTCCACATTGTGAAGCTGGAGATAGGCATCCCCCCGATTTTTACTATTACTGCTACTAAGGTTCTGATTGCTATTGGGAATCACACTCGCATTCTTGATCTGCACGGAGTTACTGGACGTGCTTCGACTGGCGGAAGTGGAGACCGGAGGGACGATTTCCACGGACGGTTCGATCACAGCTGGACTCCTGTTACTACTCTTACTATGATTGTTCCTCACCCCGGACACATTATTGGGACTCGTCGGAGATGACACTGTCTCGGACTCCACGGACACTGTCCCACGCTCCTGCCCCTCCGTCTCATCCGAGAATTGGACCCAGTTCCGCCCTTGCGGCTGATTATTTGACCCATCCTCCGGTGACGTTCCAGTCTTATTATTCACGGGGGAGGAAGATGAGGAATTATTGTTCGGAGGGGAAGAGTTATTGTTGGTGGATGTCTCCATTTTGGAAAGGCAACAACCACACCTTTACCTTAACTATGACTGATTGGACTCCTCTCCTCTAAAAGTCCACAAATGTACAAGTGGCTGTTGATGCTCTCTCTCTCTCTCTCTCTCTCTCTCTCGCTCTCTCTCTCTCTCTAACTCTCTCTCTCCGTCCTTGTCTCTATATTATATTCTCTATACCTGTTCTTATTATTCCTTCTATAGCTCCACTGCTCCGGCCGCTCATGTAATGGGTTGACGGGGTAGCATCATATTCCAATTCACTCCTTCCATTATGCACACTGACGTGCCAGTGATTGGAATACACCTGAGCTTCCTCCCTCTCCTGTATGTAGGTATATGTATCCTATAGTCCGTTGATGAACACAGCTAAGAATGCCAGAGAGACTTCTCTGGCTCTCTCCTCTTCACTTGCCGCACTTGTTACTATTATTTTTCACCTTTTTTACCCTCTCCTTTCCCTCTCCTTTGGAGCCGGAGCCAGCGGTTAGATCACCTCAACAAAGCACAAAAAACGAACTCTTGTCCCTCTGTCGCTCTCTCTCTCTCTCTCCCCGTAAATCCTACACTAATATATGTACATAAAAACAAGGAGCAGAAATGATCCGCAGGACGGTTCTACAAGATAAGATTTTGACAAGTGTTTTCCTCCACTCTTTCCCTCCACATGAATGATGTGTGAGTGGAGTCACAGCCTCCACCACACGTTTTTTGGGAGCTGGTCCAATCCTCAAAAATCTTGTATCCTCAAAGGGCCAAAGGTAAACGGAGACTTTTGGGGTAACGCTACACTTTTTCACGATGAACAGCCCAAAGTGCATGTAGAAAGGCTTTCCACTCAATAAATGCTGTTCTCTCAATGTTTCGACGCTATTTAATATTCGTATTTGGTATGAGGGAAAGGCAAGGACTTTATTGCAGAATTTGCACGTAACTAAATACTTGTGACAATTGTATGGAGCCCCTGCTGTGGTATCTTTCTTTCCCAATCTTGAAACTGTGTAAATGTCCTCGTTCAGGAAAAATTTGTCCTCAACCTATGCAGACGGCATTTAGATTTAGAAAGGTTCTCCGTCCGTGCTGAAAGAGCGTTTGAAGGACAGAAATGGAAAACAAAATCGATTGCAGGAGTCCTACTGCGGAAATAGATATTTATAGGTTTCATAACAATAATTTCTCAAATGTGAGAAGGCACTCGCGGACGTCGCGGAATGCCAGCACCCGAGGGATGATTAGGTCCAAACAAATATCACATTGTAAATAATAACCAGATTAGGTAAGCCGTTATGTGGAGGAAGTGGATGATTATAGACAAATAATTGTGAGAGACGGACAAATATTCCAATAACGACTGTTTGATTCGGGAGTCACAAAGCTTCAATGGGAAACGTATGGGGCTAAATTGAATGAGGGAAAAGGACAGTTGGGGCTTTTAATTTTTCAAACTTTCAACGTTTGCTTCAGCAACGGAAGAGGCCAAGAAAATCCCAAGTGCTTGAGAGAGCTGTGGAGGCAGGATTCTCACAAACTTGTCAAGTGCACACATTAAAAACGAAAAGTAAAAAGGGGGAAGAAAGAAAGCTTGTGCAAACATTTGAATGAGTCATAAAGCCGTCAAATGGGGCATGGGAAGATTGGTAATAAAAAAACAGTACGTCTATACATAAGTCATATTAAAGCAATTTTGCTTTTATTAGGGCGCGTTTATTGGGAAAACAAACAATGAGGAGCTAGCTGCTGACTTGGGCAAAATATTACCGTGCCTGGGCACAAATCAAACAATGACGAGCTAGAGCTTTCCTCGGAATATACTTACACATAACTGATCGTAAACATGGCATATAACTGGCGTTGTCGCTGCGAAAAAAGGCTCTTTAACGAGAGGCCCAACAGAAGTGATTCCAAGTGGTGCGAGAATGTCATGCGTTTTGGGTGTCACATTCACCTTCTGTGGGTCATTTGGGTTCAGCTTGTCGAGTGTGAAGTACATCATTCCTTCATCCCCAAGCGTCCTTAATGCATCAAATGATCGCATCCGGAATTCAGCAATTTCATGCACATCCACATAAACCATGATTTTTGATACTATACGAGAGAAATTGTAAGATCTGCTCAACATTTGAAAAAACGTTTTTGTAAACAATTTGTTTTCAAATTTTGTATGAATTTTGCTTCTATTAAAAAGATACATAATCTGTTTTTTTACTACCCGAATATAGGTTAAAAAAACATGTGTGAATTTGTGGAGATGATCAATATTGGATATTAGGGTCGCCTGGAGATAATCAACTTATGTACTTCACCATCTTTATATTACTTGCAAGAGATGCACGCTTTCACAGATAACTTATCCAACAATTTCCTCCCGAACGTCCCTCTTGTTCCCAGACATTTAATCTCCTAATATACATATGTATATTTATATGTGTATATGTTGTTCCTCACGAGTCATAATGAGTTCCAGGAGCAATTTGTTAATGTCCATTGAGTCTTCCTATGCCAAAGCTTCCTCTGTAAATCTGAGTGGACTAAACGAGTAGGAAGAAGTGCTTACTTTAGGCGTCAACAACGCTAAGAATTTGTTTTGTCGAATCTCTTTGAAAAAACAATTAGAATGGGGGAGGGAATTATGGAAATTATTACTATACTCCAATTGACTATTATTAGCCTTATTAGTACCTAACCCAGTTGATTTTACAGACTCAGGATTGACGTTTTTCAAGCAGATACAAATATGTGCGATTTCTACCATTGAACTCGGTATAGTTATAACACTATTTAGTCTCAAGTACTTACTTCAATACAAGCTATTCATCCCCAGAAAAAATACGACTCCATTCTGGTTAAATATTATGGCAATTTGCTCTCTGCTTTTATGAGGAGAGGTCTGAGTCATGCTAAAGGCTCGGATGCTGCAAGACTGCGAGAAAGTGGAAAATAATAATATTTGCAGAGGACGCGACACGTACAGTGCAAATGGTCATAACACAAACGCGACCGCGTAAGCAATTAATTCACCGACTTGTAAAAACAAAGAAAGTATTTTGAGAACCAGATGACTTCAATTTAACCTCTTCTTAGAAAAATTCATATTCCTTCTGCAAAATGTGAGTATACTTGATATTTTACTCTCCCAACCCTTTGTTTCCAGCTTTTAAGGTTCGCTGTTAAATATTTTAGTCCCCGTCGGGCCCAGCAGCTCTCTTTGCCTGTTTTCGGTTGCTTTTCATACCATTGCTAATTAAAAAGAAACTCAATACTCAATTTACCCCCAGAAGTTCCTGTCCCTGTACTGCTTTATGCTAAAAATGATTTTATGTTCCTAATTCCTAATATTGTCAACTCAAGACTTCCGAGAAATAATTAATTTTCTTCATTTTTTCATGTAAAATGCTCTGACAAATTTGTATGATTTGATTGTCCGAAGTCCATTTCGTATACAAGTCGGAAATTATAAAACGGAGGGGGTGTAGCCATTTTTGTACATGAAACACTAGCAGCTACATTATTTTTACTACTATTATCTAAAATTCACCCCGACACTTTTGGTTTCCTTATGACCGGGTTTCAAACTTGGCACAAACGTAGGTCAGGGGTCACATACAACGGCCTTAAAGCACGTCCAATTTGGCCTCGCTAGATTTCGAAATATTTTTGGTCATTTGCGTGTTCGCACCCCAGCGAGCGACATCTCAATTAAATTGAGTGAGGCACAAATGAGCAACGCGTAAAGAAGGCAGAAAGCTATCAGGACAATTTTCGAATTTGTTTTCTAAAGTTTTTTGAACCAAATGGCATTTGCAAAGCTCTCAAAGTTTATTTTTCGTAATTTTGAAGGCTTCATTTATTTAAAAAAAACGCTTCTATTTGGACTATTACGGTATTATAAAAAATAATTAGTTCGACAAATTCTCCAGTTTGGAACTTGGCGCGGAAAAATCGTCATAATTTGGTTAATTACAGTTTGGATTGTATGGGAAACACAAAAAACAACACTGATATATGAGCAACATATAACTTTTGAGAGCTTTTCAAATGCTATTTGGTCCAGAAAACGTTATAAATTTTGAAACCAAATTCGATAATTGTTCTTCGCTTTGTGCCTTCGCTTTGTGCTCGGAGCCCACATGTGTCCGAGCGTCATGTCAATTAAGTTGAGCGAGGCACAGTATTGATTGTAATTACTTACATCATAAATATGTAGAACATTGTCTTTTGCAAATGTAACTATGTAACCAATAACCGAGATTATGTATTAGCAGTAATAAACAAGAGAAGCATAAAACACCCAAATTGTGAAAAACGGAAAACATTGCTGACAGGCTGATATATTATTTGATTGTTAGGTTTTTGTGTTATGAATTACATTTTATACACAGGCGATGGCTTTTTCACGTTTTATTTGTTCCCAATGGACCTCAAATATGTGGTCAAAAGTCATTGGATACGTGTGCCAGGCGTTTACATGGTCGTACTTTTCTTCCATCCCTCAGTCATTGGCGGATTACCGAGAACGGGATTAGGATTTCAGGGAATTATTTTTAAAAAGAATTCAGTTCTTCAAAGAATTATCTTTACCAGTTTCCCGAGGATTGTGGATTATTTCCTGGTTTCAAGCTAAGTGCTCGTTTTTCCCTCATTAAAATAACAAAAGGACGAACAAGTATTGGTTACGGGAAAATCTGATTTTAATAAAACTGCAACAATAAAAATACAGAATACTTCCAATCAGTTCCGATCATTTTTTTAGCACATGGCTGAATAATAATTCAACGTTGTCCATAAAACAGAAGCATCAAACATTTTCACGATATTAAATGCGGGCATTCCGTAATTAATACGGAAGCAGATCATTAATTGTTATGGCCATGTGATGTACTAGCATAATTTTGTTAAATCTGGGAGATGAATTGACAATGGATGTTGGTGACTTACTTTTTAAAATTTTGAATTGTAATGAGGTGGGGCACGTGAACCCGGAAAACCGGACCTTAATACCAAATACTAGTTTTTTTTACAGCAAACAATTACCTAAGATATTTTATAGCAATTAAAGCAAGGGACCAACTACCAGGTGCTATTAAATGGAATTATTAAAGATGCATCGCAAAATAAATCGTTGGAAAACATTTCACAGCCCAGCTATACTTTACTAAATAAGCATTTTTTTCTGCACCCGCATCTGGAATTGCCACATCCCACTGCCGAAATAACTTCTTCCGGACCCTCCAATGGCGTACCAACTTGGGGAGTTGAAGCGGTCAAGGCCCCGCTAATGTGGGCCCAGGGAATCCGCGGTGATAAAATTACGTCGTTAATTCCTACATTGTTCCATGGATTTTTTACATTGAATTCAAATGTTGTGATGCGTATTAGCAAATAGTTTTCTTTAGAAAAATACATTTTTTTAAATTTAATTATTTTAGCAAATTAAATCCGTTACCGTTACCAACATAATGTTTTGTAGAAAATGAATACATTGGTATTTACCATTGGCATAGAACTATAAAATAGCGTGCTAAATACTACAGCGTGCGTTGAAGTGCTTCCTTTTTTTAATCTGTTTGCTCTCACTGATTGTAATTGTTGTCACTTATTGTCACTGATTAATTGTTCGCAGGAGTTCGAATGAGCCACGAAGCTCTGAAAGACGGCTATAGGACACCTTACGGATGGTACGACGCTGTGCATGGAAAGCTCGAGCCTTACGATGACCAATGACCATGGTCACGGGACTCACGTGATGGCGACAGCGGTCGGGAGACATGGTGTGGGCGTGGCCCCAGATTCAAATTGGATAGCCTGCAAAGGGTGTCACAAAACTGGAGGATGCCCCCTCGTGGCCCTAATACAGTGCGCACAATTCGTACTCTGTCCCACTGACCCGACTGGTCAAGTTCCCCTTTCAAATTTGGCTCCTCCGTTCGTCTCGAACAGCTACGGCGGTGGGCGCTTACAGCCCGAGTTCAGACCGCGTGGGAAACTACGGTCCTGCCTGTCGCTCAGCAAGCTGGCAGGCGCAGCTAGATGGTGTCATTTCCGCGGGCGCCGTCGATGATAACTTCAAGGTGGCAGCCATGAGCAGCCGCGGCCCGAATTGGTACGCAAACCCACCATTGCTGCCCACCATTGCCGCTTCGGGAATAAGAGTGAAATCGACGAGTCATGCCGGGGACACCGTCTACGTTGAAATGAGTGGGACCGACATGAGTTGTCCGCATGCCGCGGGCGTTGTCGCGCTTTTGCTGAGTGCAAACCAGAGAATGGAGCCGGATAAGGTGCTAAAGGCTCTGGAGTGTGGAGCAGACCATACCAATCCCACCTGCGAGGTCTGTGGGGGTAAGTCCGACACGAATTATCCCAACAACCATGTCGGCTCCGGAATTGTCAATGCCGAAAAATCCCTTGCTTGTGTGCCATAAGAGGCAATAATTGTAGTTATTGTAATTAATAAGCTGCAATTCTGAGTCGATGTATTTGTCACGGCGCAATCACTTCGAATATCTCGCAAATTTTTTAAAAGCAATTACCAACAATGACCTTCCGTAGACGTATTGATCGATGAACTAATTATAAATCCACAACCATTCAGGAATTTTGATTTAAAACAAAATTTCGGATTTGGTGGCAGTTTTATTTTACACATCGATCAAAAGGTTCATTTTATAAAGAGCCGTAAACTGGTCGATGGTCACTTCAAAAGTGCGCAATGGTCAACCGGGTGACCAAAAACCCCTTCGTGAGCATCCCTGCGACTAGAGGAGCCTTTAGAATTTAGAACAATATTGTTCATTTGAAAATACTTAGGAAAGGTCGTAAAGATCAACAACTTTAGCACTTTTACCAAATAGTTAATTAGGTAATTAGAGTCTAACCTAACGATTCAATAATTTATTAACTTTTTAATGTACTAATGAAAACCTTTGTACAGATAATATACTGTATAATTGTATCATCTATTTATTTAGTATTCACCTTAATTACAAATAGGACACATTTGTCAGGAGTCAGGATTACATACAAACATTTCCTTGATACAGGTACACATATGCACAAAATAATTCTTTCATTTAGTACGACATTGAACTCCTCAAGCATGAACAAACACAGATGAAAGACTTTAACACGGTATACTTGTAAATGTGTATACATATATATACAATACATAAATCAACACACCATAATACACCATATAATATAATACATAATAATTATTATAATCATATAATATAATACATAATAATTATTATAATCATATAATATAATACATAATAATTATTATAATCATATAATATAATACATAATAATTATTATAATCATATAATATCTAATACCATAATCAATATACCATAAGCACAAAGGCATCACAGATAATAAACAAATTCGCAACTTCATAACTCTCTTGTACACACATAATTGCCTTCTAAAATATACATTTACATACATGCATACTGCTATACTGCATCCTGGAGATATGCATAAAAGTGAACAAAATTAATATTACAAGTGACTCGAAGAAGTGACTCAAAAATTAAATGCAGATATACTATTAAATACAGTGAATAAACAATACTTATGTGTATGTACAGTTTGATTTGTCGTCTTCCTAAGGAAAATTCCCTTTTAAAAACGGATATTGTGCTTAATCCAAGGTTTTTCCACTATCCAATGTATTTACATTCATTTAACACATGCTTAGCTGGGCTTCAACAGGAAATGCGAACTTACTAATTTCCTGGGTACAACATTTAGGAAAAACATATTATTCGTGTTGTAGTTGTAAGTGTGAGTACATTAAACTCAAAATGAACATAAAGGCTTTGAAAATTTCCAACTTGTTTTTGTCAAATAAAGAAAGAGCACCAGATATTTCACTAAATACTAAAAAAAAGTGCCATAAAAATAATTTCAATCCGTGCGTCCACAATTAATAACAGACATTAAAAACACGTGAGCTCCAGGTGTCGATATAATAGTAGCAAGGAATTCTCATAAAAAGTTCGTATGGTTAAATATAGCATGTTTTAGAAGAATAGGAAAATTGAATTTTTTAAGGTAATTATATACAATATCCATACAAAAAAACTATTTGGGCAAAATTTCCCCCTAGGACAAACATGTATTTTTTGGTATCAATCAAAATTGATTCTTTTTCTCATTTTTTTGGAAACTTAAAATTTTACTGTTTTCTTAGAAGTTCCTTTTTTTTGAATTTCAGATCAAGTTTGGCTTTCAGAATTGGCTGACTGTTTGACCAATAATATACTGCCTTTTGTTCTGTATATACAAGTAACTCAAATTTCCCTGGCTGAAATGATAATACCGTTTTTTTCTGTACTGAAGTAATGCAAATTGTTATTGCACACATTATAATCGGCTGTTTTTCTCCACCGAGAACGGCAGAACGCAGTTTCGGCGCAGAATGAAAAGTCGGCCAGGCTCCAGGTTTTGGCCGCGGGGCCCGGTGCGTTTCGGGCGGGGTTTTCAGTGCGCCGTCGGCATTGCCACCAGCCTTTCATTTGGTCGGTGGAATTATTACGGCGCTTCTCTTGTTAATACCGGTAAGTTAGCGAATATATATGTACACGACTACATTACGTTATTGAAGGTGTGCAATTTGCTTTGTTCTCATGGTTTAATCCAATGTAAGCCATAAAAAATGATGAGGTCGGGGTCCTTATTAGTTTAAAGGTTCCTTTTACATTTTAAAAGAATAATCTGCTTGGATACATGCACGTATGCATGTACTAAAGCTCGGAATTTTATTTGTAAGTTGCAACTGTTGTAAAGTCGTTGCTTGACACCTAGTAGGCGAAATTAGGGGGATTCTGTCACTTCTAATTGAAGGTCAATTAAAAAATGTCCTTCAATGCCATCTTGTGTTTCTGGGAGTTTTCTGTCTTTGGAAATACCTATGCAGGTATGTACCTGGCTGACGTGCCTCACGACTAATTGACTTTATTCAAGCCAATATATGGATAAATGGATATATTGATGTGTACAAGTTGAAAAAGGTTGTAATTTGTTGTTTATTCCCAAACGCCATAATTTAAATTATTTATTAAACTGAAATTGTGTATTATTTGCTTTTTTCTGCAGTTCACCACAATTTAATAGGGCTAATTTGTGGCATTGTTGTTCATGGAATCGCCACAGTTGGCGCTTTTGTGACTCACAACATGGCCGAAGGCGAACACAAAATCCGGGAAGGATTTGTTCGAGTTTTGCAAATTGCACTTCAGAAACACTCACCCCTTGACACTCCCGGTTTAGTTAATAATAATCATATGGCTGAGATTGGTGGTGACCAGTTGGTGGCTACCAGCTACCAAACGGCGATAGAGTTTCTTCAAGTCGCCATCACCCTAGAATTGGTCATTTGTCTACTGACAACTGTGGTACTTATTGTAGCGCTCGTATTTTATTGCGTTCAAATAAATAACCGGATATATTAGGAGTTACAGACATCGCGTCTCCGTTTCTGCGTTAAATTCTCGGTTGAAAAACGAGCAAAAGCGGTCGAGTCGTCCAACGTTCAACCAACCCATGCATTACTATCATTTATCACTACCCATAAGGCATAAGATGGACAGTTAATAATAGAGTGGACACAATTCGTTTTGTAAGAAATTATGATTATCTGACGAAGATTATCTTTGAAATGGTGCTCATAAATAATACATCCCAAGTGTAAATAGTGAAAATAAAATGTATAAATCCCCGTATAAATAAATAGTGAAAATGATCAGTAATTGCACGAAAATATGGTATGTATACACATTAATAAATAATAAATCAATAAGCGTATTTTGTTAATAAGTAATTAATTATTATCTGATGCGTTATTATCTGAATATTATGTATTGTAACATTGACACCATTGATTGTAATTGCATGCATCATAAATATGTAAAGTGAACATTGTCTTTTGCAAATGTAACTATGTAACCAATAACCGAGATATGTATTAGCAGTAATAAACAAGAGAAGCATAAAACAACCTAGTTGTGAAAGGTGGAAAAAATTGCTTACAGGCTGAAATATTATTTGATGATTAGGTTTTTGTGTTATGAATTACATTTTATATACAGGCTTCCGAATCAGATAAGATGAGGGTCACCGTCGCCGGAGTGAAAGCATGCGGGGTCAACAAAAGTTCGGTGCCTTTTCCGATCCTTTATTATTTAGCTATAGCACATGGCTGAATAATAATTCAACGTTGTCCATAAAACAGAAGTATCAAACCTTTTCACGACATTAAGAAAAACGACCAAAAGCTGCGACCGAAAGTGCGGGAAATTTGAAAATGTACAAGTGAACGGTGAACCTGCCTATAACATAACATTAACATAACACTATTATAAATTATAACCTAAAACCTAACACACCTAACTAACAGCGTAAAGCGTAACCTAACAGCCTCAACCATTAAACTCAGCAGTCAGGACTTATTCAACAGCGGCAGCTGGAGTGAATGTATATAGATCAGTTAAAATTCAGGTGACTCTGTATTCTCGATTAAAAGCAATTCGTGTGTACAATCAATGAAACGAATAAGATTAAGCAAGGTATTTAGCTGGTGACCATCAGAATTTCCTTCCCTCACGCTCATATTCACATGCTCAGAAAGAAAGACAGAAGCTTGAAGTTATTGTTTAATTAAATTAATTATAAAAGAAGGTAGCCGCAAAATTGGATTTCCATGTCCTGTGTAATCCCATATTCTGTCGATTCACTTGGAGGCAGACTTTATGGTCAGGTGAGTTTTAGGCTTTATTAGAATCACCAGTTTAGGTCCGAACGAGAGAAGTGAAAATACTCAATATTATTTGTATTTCTTGAAACAATATTGTGACGGTGTGAAGCGAAAGTTCTCTGCTCATTTTCACGAGTGCAATTTATCTACTTGAAGCAACTACAATGTGGGGGGACACAATTCTCATTCTGATTATCTCCATCATCACAGCCTTTTTCGGTGAAGGTATAATTCTCTAAACTTTCTCTTTCATTTTTCAAAATGAATAGGTGATATCCATGTTCTGACTTATGGAATTTGCTACAGGAGTCACATGGGCCATGGTTTACCGAACGGAAAAGTACCAAAAACTGAAGCAGGAAGTCGAACGTCAATGCAAAAAATGTGAGGATTACATATATCTACATTTTTAATGTTCTTGACGATAGCAATTATGTTGGCCATCCCATATTTTGTTCACTTTCTCGTAATTCTTAAATGGCATGCATTTTGTATAGTGGAGAAAAGGAAGGAGACGTCAGAATCCATCATCGTGAAAAATCAAAAGAAGAAGCTGGAGCGAGAGGAAGAAAAGTTGAAAACAAACACTCGTGACCTCTCTTTGGTCAAGATGAAATCCATGTTTGCCATTGGTATTGCCTTCACAGCGTTGTTGAGTATCTTCAACTCCATGTAAGAATACTGGACGTATTCACCTTTCACTCTGACATTTTGTTTAGACATGAAATAATTGTGTAATTAACGAACACGTGTGTTTTGTACGTAGCTTCGACGGTAAGGTTGTGGCCAAGCTTCCATTTGTACCGATTTCGTTTCTTCAAGGAATTTCTCATCGAAATCTACCTGGGTCTGACTACACAGACTGTTCATTTATTTTCCTGTACATTCTGTGCACGATGGCCATTCGCCAGGTATATTAGTCGTATTTATTGTATGCTATTCATATCTTATTCCCGTGGAAAGGGACGACGTTAAAGATTGTTTACATTGTATGTATGAAGTGCTAGTTTTAAAATTGCCATTTTTTATGCAGAATGTACAAAAGTTGCTTGGTTTTGCTCCTTCGCGGTAAGCAATTTTTTCTAATTTCATTTGAATAGCGTAACATCTTTTATTTATTTTTTATTACATAACGTTAATGCAGTCACCAGTGTTGCCTATTATGTATTTGCTATTTCAGCGCTGTTAGCAAACAGTCGGGGAATATGTTCGGAGCTCAACCTGCAAAATAATTGCTGCTGTCGGTATAACCATTGGCTTACACAACCATGTTAATTATATGGCTATTACAGCTAACCTCATCCTACCAGCTAGGAATATTTCCGTAATAAAGTACTACGCACCAGGAGAGTGATTCCACTCCATCATGCCTTCATGTTAAATTATTAATTGATATGTAATTAAACTTGCATGGACTCTAGTTCACGTAATATGTATGTAATATCGTCGTTTAAGAACCAAAAGTGACTAATAGCACGTAAAACTACTGAATGTTCCCACCTTGCTGCTGCGTAGACCAGAAATAATGAACGTCTGACAAAATTATTGGTGCAGAATTTTATTGCGGTTCCATTCAATGAAGTTGTATCCTGATCCGACAGCAATTAGCCAAGTTATTCTGTTTTTCACGGCGCGCAGTTCAAAAAATAGGAAAATTGCCCAATTTTAAACTGTGTGCGGAAAAACCACTGTAACTTGGCCAATTGTTGTCCGATCATAATGCGACTTTGTTGACTGGAGCCGCAATAAAATTCTGCACCAATACGTGTATTTATCTCGTTTTTATTGTTAATGGGCTAGCCAGCAGCACGGTGGGAACATTCAGCCAATTTCTGTAGCGAATTTTCAGAATTGTTGGCACTTTTAGTCAGTTATGCTTTTGAAAAATTTTGGTTTATAGTTAGTTTTGTCATTAGTTTTACGTGATTTCAGTCCCTGTTGGTTCTTAAACGACGATATGTAACTGTTATGCATATGCATAATTGTATTCTACATATATATGAAAACAATACCCATGTATACATTCGCGTAGGAAATACAAAGAATGTGCAAAGTTACCATTTGAGACAAAAGGGTATCTTATTCTTGTACTTCAGCTTACGGATGCAATTATGCCTTGTGCGTTTTCATCGTTCATTCTAAATCACTAATCGCAACAAATTTTGGACATTTGTTATTCAACGGGGAGAAAACTTACTTTGAAAATGCCATAAACGTGTACGTATAAACATTTTATTTACTTTGTCAATAGGAATTCAGAACATTTGGATTATTTTTTTCGTGTAAGGTTTACCATTCCAAAGTCAGCTAATGTCTAAACAATATTCTTTTCCAAAACTTTTTTCTTTACTACCAATCTACTAAATCCTAATCGAGACAGGTCTATAGTTCTGTAGTGCCCTTCCAGTATTAATTCGGCGATTGCTCTTCCAATGGCCGGTGCCTGCTGAATTCCTACATATAAGAAAAGTAGTCATCAGCCAACAAATATAAACAAAGAAGTACATAATGACTATTAATAGTGTAGAGAAGGAATAAGAATTTACCATGGCCAGAGAAACCGCAAGCTAAATAGAAGTTCCACAAGTAAGGATGAGTGCCAACAATAGCATTTTGATCAAAGTAATTATAGTCGTAGTAGCCAGCCCAGCTAGATTTTACTTTGAGAGTTTCAAATCCTGGACAGCGATTGGCAATATTAGGCCAGACCGTATTTTCAAAGAAGTCATAATCAACTTCCAGGTTTTCAGGGGTTGGTTCCTCGTCTAAAGGAGGAGACTGGCCACATACGTAAGTATTTGCCAGCCCTTCACGTCTGCAGTTCACAAAGAAAAGAAACATCCATCAAGCAAAGAGTCTTTTGTGCATGATGCAAACAGAATTATAATGGGAAATAGCAGCAAAAATCACCTGAAATAGGCGCCTGTGTGGTCAATTACAAGAGGGCAATTGATGCCTGGTACTGAGGGACTCTCAGGAGTTTGAAAGCAGTACACGTAGCGCTTCCTAAATTTCGCACAGCATAAGCACGAATCATACAATTAATACAAATTTAATATTATCCCACGATGATTATTAATCCCCAAAACTCAATATAGGTATGTATTATATTATGTTCATTGCGCAGCTGTACTGAAGTAAGTGACGCCCCTCACCTCGGTTCAACAGGCAGTGGCACGCTTAAAAGCTTCTCGCCTCTACCTATACGGGCCATCTTTGCAATTCTACCTGAATCCGCACCAGCTGCTATGACACAACTTGAGAATTTGATCGTGTATACTTCTCCAGTCGGAGTTTTAACAACGCATTTGTTGCACACGAACTCATCATCACTTAGACCAGGATTAGTCCTTCTGGCAGAATTAAATTCAAATCCCACAACCTCGGCGTGGGCATATTCCACTTGTCTGCAAACATTCTTCCGCTTAAACGCGTAGAGTAAAGACCACGGGTCGAACCTGTACATTTCAAAACATTTTACTACAACAATTCCAAAAATGTGTATTATGCTGATGCTATTTGGGGAGAATTGAATTACCATCCTTCGTTCTGTATTCCGAGGCTGGCAAGTTCAACGTCATTCGTGTTTACCCACGGGAACCGCTCCTTCAGTTTCGTTGGGGAAAGTAGTTCAACTTTGCATCCAAGATACCTGAATTTAAAGCAAGCGCAGCTTTAATAAATAATTACCGCGTAGAAGTTCCATTTACGATCCATCAACCGTTTATAATTTGTTTGAACTTAAAGTATTTATACACCAAACCCTCTATCCTTACGTTTGTAAATCATGATTTTCTTTGAGTTGTTGAGCACCAGCTTGACTGGCCAGGAAGAGATATCCTTGAGGATTAAAGTGGACATCTGGACCGGGGGAATCCTCTACAGCGAGACTTTTTTGTGAGGTCCTCAAAAATTCCGTCCCATACAAAGACATTTCAATATTTTCTCTGAGGGAAAACTGTGTCCTAATGCCGCCCATGGACAGGACAGTCGAGGATTTTTGGTACTGTAAGCAAAGACAATGTCATCAGAAACATTAGAGATCCATCATCGTTTCAGTGAACCCGCTTGCGGATTTTATCACAGAAGCTCATCGTCACAAGCTAAGCGCTTGCACCCATCACAGTGTCGATTAATACATACTCATCATCTCCTGACACGACTCAACTAATTCATTCCAAGTTAGAATTCCGTCCTTGTGGAGGAAATTGTGAACTTACGGTGGGATCTTTCTCCACGACGGTGACTTTGAGGCCTTCCACAGGCATGTTGCGTTTGATAAAGTACGCTACGGAAGAACCGATGACACCACCGCCTAGAACTAGGACATCGCATTGCAAGGAAAACGGGATCGCCCGTGGATAATGAGGAATAAAGGTTCGCTTCAAATCGTACGCGGCATTCTGCTTAAAATTGGTCCATTCATCAGGCGGCGGCGGGGGCTTTATATTTTCGTAGATATCGTCATCATCGCGTTTCTGCACAAGTAAAAGGTATACTTGAATGTATATCGTCAAATTTCAAACATTTTTATTAGATCACAACGGATTTTGTTGCTTCAAATTTACCTTGAAGAAGAGTCGTGAAGTTGAGAAGTTCCTGGTAACAATGGACGACTGAACGCTTTTCGCTTTGGACAACTGTGCAATCCTTTTAATCCATGGCGTAGCCATTTTCTAGGAAAGAAAAAAAATAGTTTCCACAATTAGGTCATTGCAGTGGTATTTTCCTAAATTAAATCCCAGTAGCCATCTGGTTTAAAGCGAAAGTACGTCATTTGTAGGGGGAAATATGGAATGACAAATGAAATACAAGCAATTCAGAGTATTTTTAGCAATAACTTTATTTGAATTTTAGTGCTTAATAACAAACAGATCATTGCAAGGTTTTATTAAAATTATTCATTATGGAACAACGCTCTCTAAGGTCGAGTGCGGGATATTCATCCCCCCAAAGTAGTAGCAGGTGCAATTCTGTTCGAAACATATCCAGTAACACCACATCATTTGCTGGGCATTCGTTCAAGTGTCTTTCTAAATTTCTTTGTTGAATCTCCGACCACGATGCCAAGGAACGAAGCTCTTTTAAGTGGTTGTAGTAAAACTCCAATTCACTCTCTTCAGCGCTCACGCAAGACAGGGGCATCATTTCCGTTTTCGCTTCAAGGATTAAGGCAGCGGAAAATAACTCCGGAATAACAGTTATTGGCGGATAACATTCCGTACCTGCAGAATTACGGAGGTCGTACACATCAGCAATGTTTATTTGATCACAAACGCGGGTGCAGCTACTATTATAAACTCTCTACAGCAGTAATACCCACCTTTTACTAGACCCTGGTAAGCTCCACGGAATGAAGTTTCAAAATTGAAAGTAGCTTGAGTAAATTCTTGTCTCAAACGGAGCCAATTAATGTTCCCATCCGTTCTCGTGATTTGCGGCGTCAGAAGCCCACGCATGATCGAAGAGAAGGCGAAGAAATTTCCGAAAGAGGATTTGAGTTCTCCAGCAATATTAACCCACTTGCTGATCACTTGCTCTGGGAATTCAGAAATGACCACAGAAGCAACAACGAAATGGGAAAAAGTGAGCGAACGCTCAATCACATACTTCCACCGAAATTCAGAGTTCTGGAAAAAGTTATTGTACAACTGATTTTTCTTTTTCGTGTCCGTTGTCCTTGGCAATGAGTCCTCACTTTGATCATTCACATTGATGTCGCCGTTCATATGGTCAAAGTCCAATTTTGTGATGTGCAGGGCTGCGGAGCGATCACTGGATTCTACAAGCCTCGCTATTATAGTCTGCAGGAGAAAAAAGATACTTTTAAAGCGACACTTTAAAGATACTTTTTAAGCATCAACACTACCGACAAATATCTCCAAAAAAATCAAATGTGGCGGTAGGACGTCTATTTGCATTTATTACCTTAAACAACTCTCTATCTAAACGGACATCCTGGGCGGTTGTGGGAAGTAAAATGCTTCCAAAGGATTTCAAATCGAAATGACTGAGTTGACCGTCTTTAGCTTGATAGCTGTCTTTTTCGTGACCAGAGTTCAGTTTCGCAGCCAGCTCCGGAGGAATATTTTCCAATTCCTCCAATAAACCGGGAGGAGGGTTGAGATTCAGAGATTTCTGCTTGAGTCTTTCCAGAGTGGAAACTCTTTCGACGACCGTAAATGCGGCTTCGGGCTCCACTTCCCCGTGACAAATGGACACGTAGTCACTTCGCACGCCATCAAGCATGAGATTCTTTTGGATCGGTTTCAACAAAGGCGTGGTTCGGTTCCTAATAAATTAAAATAAATAATTACTCTCCAACAATTACTGGTACACAGGAGGGGGATTTATTATAATAACATTTACAAGTACCTTGGATTGGTGATGAGAGCTCCAGAACCGACGGAAATGGGGATGCCGCTTCCCACGTGATACGTGATGAGGTCAGGGACGGTGTCAAAGCTGTCACTCTCAAAGCGGAAGCGCAACTGCTCATAAATTGTATCTTTCTGGAAAATATCCTACAATCAACAATTAATGCCCTGCATGAAGTGCACTTCAATACAATTCAATTCAATCTTTGCACATTCAATATTTAATACCCGTTGCAAAGGAAGAACTTGTAAAGACTTGTCCATAGAAAGGAAGCTGAACTTACCTTGTGAATTAAGAAATGGAGATTAGCATTCTCCCAACGGCAGGACAGGACAAAGTCCCCAAATTTCCCGGAGCTGCAGTCTCTGACCAAAAAATCACCGTCACTGTCCAGAATGGCCTCGGCCCTCGGCCGATTAATAGCCCCGTGATACCATGCATGAGCCCTGATGTCCCTGCTGTCCAGTGACAGCTCCCACTCTAGCAATTCCCTAGCCTCGTTTGTGACATGACTAACACTACACATGGCCACACAACTCACGTATTTTACCTTAGCAAGGAAATTCCATGGACCCCACAACAATGACCTTCCTCGGAAGATTGGAAGAAAGGGAAAATATCCACAAAAGCACTGGAGATTTAGGTCGAACAACCGCGGATTTCCACAGACCGGCCGTACAAATGTTTTGGATGGAAGCTCGTGCTGGAGTCGGTCGGCAGAATATTCTCAGAGTCACAATCAATGCTGGAGTCCGCATTGTAGTAGCAAGCACAGCCACCCTAATTTTATCGATTTTTACCCCCTCCCCTTTTGTGCATCCTACCCGCTTATGGACATATTGGGGAGTGGTGGATAATAGCAGAGGGGAATGATGCACAATGAAGGACCCTCTCCTCGCCACATTTCTTCCCCTCGCAACCCCAGCGTATATAGTTTACATAGTAATACAATGGAAGGGATGTGAGCATAATTTGGCTCAAGTCACCCCAGGCATGCATTCCCCACGTCTGCATACTCTCCTCAAATTCCAGGGATTTTTTTAAAGGATTTTTTTTCCAGGGATTTTTTTAAAGGATTTTTTTTCCAGGGATTTTTTTAAAGGATTTTTTTTCCAGGGAATATTTTAAGGATTATTAAGGATATTTTATTTTCATTTGGAATGACACGAGCGGCTGGGTCAGTGGGTCCCCAAGACCTCCCCATTTACGCCAATCTTAAGTTTGTCATCCAAGGGGGTGGGTCCCAAAATCACCCCCGTGACGCTCATGTCACTCTTACATGGCCCCTAAATGATACATCCAGTCATTTTTGCCGACTAAAACAAATAACTGAAGTAACCATAATATTTACCTTTTGCGTTACAGCTTCACCTTATCACCCTCGCAGAGACACATTTCAGGTCAACACACATAATGAGAGAATGGTATAGAATACAGATAATGAGATTTAACAGGTTATTGTAGCACAGCATGTTATATCCCCCATTCTTCGAAGCGGTCCAGGAATACTCCAGGACTCCAGGATGTGTGGAATCAATATATGTACCTATGCCTATGATCGTGATTTGCCACTGAAAATGCTGAAGCGCCGAAGGAAACGGGTAGATGTCACCTCCGGAGGTCTTTTTACACTGGAACTAACTCGTGGGAAAGTTTTTAGTACGGGGATCTGTACGGTCTAAAAAGTAACCTAAACGGCTGCATTTCATGTATCTGTAGTCTGTAGAATCGTGAGTAAAAACAAACAATCTTTCGCAAAGGCATGCCTTGTAATTTGGATAAATTCAGAGGGAAAGGGGAGCTAGTAAAATAATTATAGATTGGGACAGCGTCGGATTTTCAAAGTGTGTCAAGGGTGAAATTTCCTAGGTATTTAGGATTTGCAATTCGTCAAAAAATGGTTTGTTGTTGTTGAACCTTGCCCCTATCCGCTCTGGGTGCGATGAGAGGAAACAAGGTGGGCTGGAGGACGTTGAGGGCTGATAATAGAGCACTTTTCTCCTTTGCACGTCAACGCCAGGGTGGAAAGAAGGGAGGGACTGGAGGACAATTTCCAGTGAAAATGAGTACATGGAGAAGAGGATTCTTCGTGGGCGACAAGAGGCCACCACCCAAAAATCTATGATATTATCAAAGTTGCTAGCTTGTGATTACGTGATACAAGTCCCCTGTTAAATACCCCCTTTGGCATCTAGTTGGCTGGAGGAAACCACAAAAGGTATGTATCCGTCAGCCCCATCCTACTTAATCCAAGGGGGACAAGAGGCGAAAAGACGGCCAAATAGTGACAGCCACATGCTATTTATGGTAATTAAGTCATTTCGTCCCGGACTTTTACCCACCATTTTACACTCTTTTCTCCATTCCAGCGACTTTTTCCCGGACTAAAACGGTGCTCCTCAATTACTCTCAAAGAACTCCACATCTTGTCCCTTCTTTTTCGTGAGCTTCCACTTTGACCATTTAACTTGACGACCACCAGTCGGGGTTTCCCCTCCCTCTTTATTTCCTTTCCAAAAAATTTTTTTTTTGCTTTCTCCAGGCTTTTCAATCAGCCAAAGGGGCGGATATGTACTCCAGTACTCCCAATGTGCGTGACTATATATTAAAAAAAACCCATAACGTAGTTGACTTCGGAAAACACTTAAAGGGATAAAAAGTGGAAGACACTTAAGATTATTGTTCGTCCGACCATCACTTTCAGAGAGAGAAAGACAGAGAGGGCGAGAGAGAGAAAGCGTTTATTATTTTCATATTGAGGGAAAAGGGAAGTAATTGCTACACTAAATACCTCCTTCGTAGATTTTTATCTACCACATACCAAAAACTTACCGAGCTATGTGGATTTAAATACTCTATTCCTCTTTTACATATCTGCAAATTCCCTCTCTCAATAATATCCCCCGTCACGCTCACGGGCAAGAACCTTCCCGTGTTAATTAAAAATTTCTAAAATAGCCATTAACACGGCGCAGGAGAGTTTCCGCATGATTTTGAATCCAATGTTGTCTCCATCGAATCTTCGCTAACGCGGACAAAAGTAAAATAAGGATTTGAAAAAATTTTGAAAAAAAGGCAAAAAAAAACACATCTGACTAACTGGAAAGATGGGACAGGGGCCGAGCGACGGGAATTTGGTCAAAGGTAGTCTTTGGTCAGACTTTAACTCTTTGGTCAGACTTTAACTCTTTGGTCAGACTTTGACTCATTGGTTAAAGGTAGAGGACAAACGATGCGGGCCAAAGTGAGCATTAGAGTGTACATTAGAGTGACACGCACAGTGCTTCCCACAAATAATAATTTCTTCACCTACATACAATATTAATAGTCCTATAATAAATCTATTTCCCACATTACCTTCCCTTCCCCAAATATAGGAGGACGACGAGAAAACAAATGCCCGTCAAAGTCATTCAAGCCCTTCTTTCCCGTCCACACAAACTCACTATTGTCCTCTACATGTTAATTGACAGTCCACATTTATTTAATGTCCCAGTTATGGCCTTCATTTTGTGTCCAATTCGTGAACCTACACCAAAAATCGCTCACTTCCATTTGTACTTTATGCCCCGATATGTCATCCTCTCCACACTATATTCACACATTTTTTTTCCTTTATGTGGCAGAGAATGATCAATTGGAGGGGGAAAGTAGAGCGTTCGATTACTTGGGACGAGAATTAAAAATCTATGTGCCTTTGCTGTCCACGTGGTAGTAATTCTTCCACCTATTCCCCCTATGATACCTGAGGGGGGAAATTATATTCCGCAATCCATAATAAATTAATGGCTAATTACAAATTAGTGGCTTTTAAGGAACTTATACATTATTTTGTTCCCTCGCCACAAGCACACAAGGAATTCGCACCCAAGATTTTGCGTACTGGGAGACGGAGAGGGCAAGGACAGAAATACAGACCAATATTATTTGGCAGACATTAACTCCGTCCTCAATGCCCACTTAACTCCTTCTTTCCTTGACCCTTTAATTGGCCTAACCTTTGAGGAAGCAACTCCTACACGTTTTCACAATATAAATAACTCGGACAGCATTAAAGCAAATCCATTTTCCCGCTGTTAGAATTACAACCAGGAAATATTCCTATAATAAAAGCCATTCATTGGAAGCATAACATTCATCTTTACTTTTTCCATGAACCAATTATTTATTCAGGGACTCTTGAGCAGCTTCCGTGCCACTCCTGAGGAGTTATTATGCATGTCGAAGAGGTCTTCCCTTCTTCCGGGTATGAGGAAAAACCCGCACTCACACTTCCCACCCACGAATAGCCAGGAATACCGAGGACTTGTCATAATTGGAGTGGATTGATGAAGGACGACGCTCGTACCACTTTCCCCCTTCCGCCCACCGCCTTTCTCCCGCCCGCAATCCTTCCATTCCCTTCCCAGCTTACGCGGGTGTCTTACTTTCCCCTTTTGGGCTAATCCGTTACTTTTTAATACACAAACACCGGCTCAAGTCTTGTCCCATCTTATTTCCGAGAATTGTATATTATGTACATAACTTCCATTCCGCCCGAGGAGCTGGAGGGACCGGAAGATCCAGGTGGGAAATGAGAAATGTGGGAGAATAAATGCACTACCTGAAGGGCTCCGAGAAAGCTCAGTGTTGATTTCATTCGCTCCCATGTAACTCTTTATGCACGCAACACACTACTTACATAAGTATGATCCCGGAGATGTACTTCGATAATGCAGCAATGTAGTCCTGCATATTGAGATTCATTTGGATAGAAGACGGCCTGTTGTGGCTCATCCTGTGAACTGTGTGGTTAAAGAAGGTCGAAAGAGAGCCAGTGAGTAGAAGGAGGAACTTTAACCTATCAGCTACCACACTATTCCAGTGTGGTAAATAAATGCGGGGATACAGGGGAGAGAGGAAAAGGGGGAAAGACCTTCGGAAAGGATCCTTCTCCTTGACAAAAAGGAAAGGGTGTGGAGGAAGAAACAAACCTGGATATGAGAAATCCATTTGGCAAAAGAGAAAGCGAAGGACAGAGAGAGAGAGAGAGAGAGAGAGAGAGAGAGAGAGAGAGAGAGAGAGGGAGAGAGAGAGAGAGGGAGAAATAATAAAATGGGAGAGCAAGTGACACTGCCTATGACTGATTGTGATAAACTACCTGGAGGTGAAGATGCAATGTGTCACAGGGAAGAAGACAGAACCGTATGAGAGAGTTTATTTGAAAGTAAAATAAGACATGTGAGAAGGAGGAGGGAAAAAGTGAAAGTCATCGTGCATATTTGAGGAAGCAGAAGACAGGGAAAAAATGGATAAAAAAATTGTATATTCCTCCTCTTTCACTTCCCTTTTTATGTGTACACACAAAGTCCACCGTATTAGGATTATTACCAAGTATGTACTCTACATATTCCCCACAACTTCTCACATATAACCCACTTGCCCAAGAGATAGGAATCTTCCCAACTCTTCTCTCTCTCTCTCTCTCTCTCTCTCTCTCTCTCTCTCTGTCACTTTCTTTACTCTCTGCCTCTCTCCTCCCTCCGTCTCATTGCCAATTTACCAGGAGAAATATTGTGACAGGAGCAGGTACATAGCCACATTCTCCTTCCTTTTGTATTCATCCTTTTTATTAAGAATTTCTCAGGTTACAAAAAGGGGAATTTTCAAGTTATATTTTTCTTATTACAACCTTACCTGTGCATATGTATGCATGCCTAGCCGTCCGTATTTACATTTCAGTTCGTTCTACCAAGGAATCCTTTGGAGGGGGAAGGCAACCCTCCCTCTCCTTCGTCCACCCGCCCACCTTTTCAAGATGGGCTCAAGTTTTTCTACCACCGACAGTAATCATATATTGATTCCAACTAATCCAGCATCTCTACAAAGGAGATGCTGGAGACAATTTTACTCTCCTTAAATGACTTTTGCGATTACAGTAAAAAAAAAGTTCCAAGAAAATCATGGAAGAGTGAACGTTGTTTAACGCCATTATTGTTCCCCATGAAACTTGCGAGATGCTCTTTCCTCCATTGGAAAATGAGTGATTGCAAGGACTACTAAAATATTTCTTGTCCTCACACCCCGTTAAAAAACAGGATGGAGTCTACCAGGATTAATAAAAGGAGTGATTTCCGTAATTAACTTCCAAGGCACTCCCACCCCGTTCCTCTTGTACAGAGTGAGAGAAGGAGAGAGAATGAGCCGGAGACAGAGGGACGTGTGGTCTGATTTTCCCCACGGCATTCCCTTTAGAGGCAGTTATAAAAAAAATATAACATGGTCATAATCTTAAAATCCAAGGAACCGAATCCCACAAAACAGCCACGGCCATTATTACAAAGCACCCACCAAAGCACTTTCTAATGATTATTTATAATTCTAGCCAAACACTTAACATATGCACAGTGCAAATGACTTCCCTCCCAAAAAAAGTGACAAAGCGGGAAGAGGTTCCACTTAGCCCACAAAATAGATTTACCTCAAAGGGACTTTTCCATATTCGTCAACACTCTCTTCACTCAGACTGACATCTAATATTCCATCTCTCTTTCATTCCCCGAAGCTCTTCCATGTTTTTTTTTTTTTGGTTCTATCCTCAAATTTAACACTCAAAAGGACCTTTAAGACAAGGAATTGGAGGGAACGGGCGGAATCAACTTGAGAGGAAGAAGAAGAAGAAGAAGAAGAAGAAGAAGAAAAAGGTTGAGATACAACAAGGGCAGTTTTGGTTACAATTGCATTCGTATACAGTCTTGGGCGGAGGAGGAAAAAGGGAGAGGAGGAGCAATTTTTCTCATGTCTCCCACCAAAAAACCGACACACACACACGCACAAGTCTTTTGCATGAAATATATATCTGAGGCTGCACTTTGACTCTATGATGTTCACCGTCCAAATTCAATTTGTTCCCAGGGCCTCCAGTCCTACTACGGAGCATATTTATTTTACGCCCTTCCCAAAGAGTCAAGGAATCGCATGCATGAAAAATGTCCCAGTGGAGGTTTCTCTCTCTTTTTCTCTCTCGCTCTCTCTCTCTCTCTCTCTCTCTCTCTCTCTCTCTTTCTTTCTCTCTCTCCCTCTAACAAATGTATTCATACATACGCCCGGATCTGCTCACCCCTTCCTCAGTCACTCATATAAACGTCTACATTCACGACAACAATATAAATATAATCTCGTTTTTCATGCAATACTCTCCTTTTTTTTTTACGCCGCTCAGAGACACTTACACCCAAATAGTTTCCCTTTAAGTCTCGCAAGTCTCGCAAGTATGTACGTGTTCTCCCTGCCTTTTACATGAGAGTCCCGTATGTAGGGAGGGAAGACAAACTACATGAGTAGAGCGTACCCTTTCTCTCTCGCCTTTTTTTTCCCAACCTGGCATCACGTCTCACTCCTCACATGTGTACGCTGGGGAAGAGCAGAGCAGAGAAGAATTTACTTAGCATATCAGCAACCTTTACTCACTCCAACACTCCTTTCACTCTCTCTCTCTCTCTTTCTCGCTCTCTCTCTCTCACGCTCTCTCTCTCTCTCTCTCTTTCTCGCTCGCTCTCTCTCTCTCTCTTTCTCGCTCTCTCTCTCTCACGCTCTATCTCTCTCTCTTTCTCGCTCGCTCTCTCTCTCTCTCTCTCTCTTTCTTGCTCGCTCTCTTTCTCTCACTCTCTCTCTCTTTCTCGCTCACTCTCTCTCTCCCTCTCCGGCAGTGCCGTTAACTGGTTGAAAACTTAGTTTACTCAGGAGTGGAAGAGATACAAAATAAATATATCTAAGATTTTACTTGCAGAAAATCCTCTCTCCTCTCTCTCTCCCTCCCCCCTTTGACTTTCTATTCTATAGCAGTAGCAATTCGCACTGTCTATAGTAAAACGAATAAAATTTCTTTCCCAGGCCTTTCCCTCCTTCCCCATTTTCTTCCCCTTTTTTCCCCATCCACTCCTCAGCCCTTCCCACTCCTTTATAAAGGGGGAAGTGATATAGACATTCAAGCTTTTCTTATATTCGGAAGAAGTGAAAAAGCCATCGGACTGGTAGTGGTGGAATATAAAAAAAAAGAGAAAGGAAAGGGAATATAAAGAGTGAATGGGAGCGAGAGAGAGAGAGAGAGAGAGAGAGAGAGAAAGGAAGAGAGAATTTGGAAGGATTCCTTGGAAGTGAAGTGTGTGGATGTTGAATGGTGATGTGATACATGCAGTTTGTGTGTAAACCTATTTGACTACGTTAGAAGGAATTACATTGAGAAAAATATAGATTCAAGCAGTCGTTCACTCAGTTCACTACTAGATTCCGGATTATCGGTATTAATCTGTGGGGAGTCGTTCCCTGACTTTTTCCCTCGCCTTTCTCCGTCTCTCTCTCTCTCGCTCTCTCTCTCTCGCTCTTGCACTCTCTCTTTCACGATCTCTCGCTGGAAACTGTATCAACTTATTCCCATTCCTCTCTTTCCTCTCCGCCGCCTCCATCCAGTGTGTGAACTCTCGACTCAAGTGCTCACACATACGTATTATTTATACCTCAACCTCTCTCTCACTCACATAGGAGCTAACTCCCATCTCACTCCTTTCCCTCTCTCCCTCTCTCTTTCCCTCTTTCACTCTTTCCCCGGTTTCAATTGAATTTTCCAATGAATTCTAATGATGCTCGGCCTCCCCCCAGAAAAAAAATAAAAGGATCAAATCATACTAACCCGACCACTACCACTCTCACTCCGGCTGGTGTCTTCCTCACTTGGTCCAGTGGAAGCCTAAGAGATATCAACATGCACAAGTCTCCGAGTCCTTCGATTTCACTTGAGCAATTTTACCCAACCTTTGACATTTTTATAGCTACATCATTATTCCCTCTCCCCCACACGAGGCCGTCCCTAACCCTTCCCTCCCCATCGGTATGCGTACATAGGTACTCCGGCGGCAATTGAGCCCCGTGCATATGGAGGAGAAAGAGAGGGAGAGAGAGAGAGAGAGGGAAAAGACGGCCATTTCAATTGAGCTCCTTTATACTCGGAGTTGTTTCACTTTTTATGGACATAAACACTTACACTTCTTCCCTTTTTTACTGCTTCCACTTCAGACTCGGGATCCCTCCTTGGATGGAGGGGGAAAGGGGGAAAAGTATGATTTTCACATCTCTATATGGCTCCGTCATTATCTTCAATGTAACTATCCTTGGTTTCCTTTTTCCTATGGAATTTATTTTCCGCAAATCATGATCAAACCGAGTCATATTTTGGGCCCATAAAAGAAGCCACGTATGACCTTAACTTTTTGGGGCAATAAGTCCCAAATGCTATTTATTCCCTGCCCCACACGAAGGTGGAAATCCTGGAAGCAATCCAGTCTCTGGGTTACTTCACATTTCCTCTTTTTCAACACACTCAAAGCTCTTCCCTGAACTACAATTTGAGTTAAATATTATTTGAGCAAAAGGACATTTCCGTGAAGTTATTCTTTGGTAGCAATTAGCACAGCCCAACAAATTATTATGGATTTCAAGGCAGAATTTGAATTTATTTCAATAATAAATTCAGATTTCCCGCAAAATAAATCAGACAAGATTTGAATGGAGAGGAGAAAAAAAAGGAAGACGTGAAGGAAGTAAATTAACAATTAAAACTATCCGACAAGAAAGGGAACTTTCCCGCCGTCTTTGCATCAAGAAATGAGAGGCGAGAGGTTGGGATTAGCAAAGGCGGAAAGTCCGACTGAGTTGAAGGAGAAAACAAGCTTATTTTGATCCTCGTCAAACTCATCATACGGTAGATTTACAAAGATTTTGACTGCCCTGACTGCCACAGGGGAAAGAAGATATTTGAAAGATTAGACAGGAAGAACCTGAGATCAAATAGACGTAAGATTACTTTTGAAAATGCCTTCTTGAGCTTTCCCTTTTTCAAAAGTTTCTCTTCTCCTTTCTCTCTCTCACTTTCTCCTTGACTTTTAGCCTGCACACGTCCTAGCTTCTACTCCATCCAATCCCTGGCTTACTCTCATATAATCTAGGCTCACAACTTATTTCTCCCATGCGTACATAAAGCATACAACTCCCCAGAATTATATTCCTCGCTTAATGTTCTGCCTTGTAAAGAAAAGAAAAGAAAAAGAAACAAGAATTTCCCCTCAGTTCCCATGAATCCTCGTCCGTCCCTCAGCTTTCTCTCTCTCTCGTCTTTAGATTTGGGGAAATTTCCCTTTTGAACTGAGGGAAAAGGAGAAAAAAGGGGGGAGGGAAGACGGAGTGGGAGAGGGAGTTAAGAGAGCACGTTAAAAATTAGTGTTAAAATCCTTTCCCATGAGAACAAATTCCCACTAACAGCTAATACTTTACTGCTAATCCCAACCTCCCATGACCTCGCATTACACACACAGAGAGATGTTACAGAGGGCTTTTACTCCTCAAATGCCCCTCTTATGCAGCCCCATCCCTCCTACTGAACGATACACATATACAATGTACATGTGTATATGCATATATATCATGCAGATACATACATATAGATACATATGTATATGTAGGACTCCTCAGGACTCTTACATGTATAATCCATTTTTCCTTCTGCCTCCAGCAGCCTGGAATATATGGGAAGTGGGAGGCCTGTGAGGCAGTACATGGATCCTGCCCTGTAATAAGTCGGCAATCCCTCTGACATGGTTTCCACTCCTAACATTTATACGCAAAAACGACCCAGGGAAAGGCGTGCTACTAAATTCAATTTAACTTTTCACTTCTTTAGCATGTCCTATCCCTTGTGTTTCTCCAAGCTCAAATTCAATTTATCTTTCCTTTCTACTTTCTTCCCTCACACAACTCTCCCCAAACTCCTCGCCTTTCTCTCCTTCCAAAAAGGCGGACAAAACTTGAGTCTCTCCAAATCTCTCTCTCTCCCTCTCTCACTCTCTTCCCATCTTCTTTCTCTCCCTTCTCATCCTCCAGTGATTCTGGGCCTTTCTCTTCCTCGGCTCCTTTTCTCCTCCTTTTACTTTCCTTTCCCGTCTCTTTCTTAAAGTGACTTTCTCGGAATATCCTCCAAGCAGACCGAGCCATTCCATCCCCTTTCTTCCCACACCGTCCTTCTCCAAGTCGTGGAGCGTAAAGCAGTGAAGCCATAGTCAGGGTGAACTTGATACATGTTAAAAAACTTGGGCCGAGAAAAAAACGGGGGGGGGGGAAACCACACAAAAACCGTAGAGACTTGTTCAACTCATTTCCTCCGAGAAGTGTGGAGCGGATTTCCCCATTTCTTCAACTCTCCCGCCGTATTTTTCCCTTTCCCGTGCATACGAAGAGACCTAATAATTTAAGTCTACTACTCCAGCTAACGATCCCTTCTGGATAAAGATTTCTCTCCCCAACCGAGGATTTCAATCCCCTTTCTGGCCCTCTCATTTTTCCCTTCTCAGCTTAAGTGGAAGGGGCAAAAGAAAACCTTACATTCTTCATTAGATGGAGAGGCAGAGGAGAGAATTGCATAATTTCATAACGTTTCACATCAAAAGATTGAAAGATTAAAAAAATCTCTCTCCCTTTCCCTCCAACTTCACAATGATTCTCAGAGAAATCCCTCTCCAAGATCCCCTCCTCCGGTCGGGGGGGGGGAGGAGGGCGGAATCCAGGAAAAGGAATAAAAAATAGAAAGAATTCCTCCCAAAAGGATGGCCGGGAAGAGGGACAGTCTGAGAGGTGGTTAACCTTACCAAGCCAATAATGCCTCCACGTTTCCCCCCGCGCTGCTTTCACAACCTTTCCCATGAATGAATAAATAAGAAGAGCGTTAAAAAAAACAAATCATCTGAAGCCAACTCCCCCAAAAAAACTGGTCTCCGTGACTACCATTTTTTTCGTCCTTTGTTCCCCATTTTTTTCTCTTTTGTCTCCGGAAAAGAGTTGGGAGTATGGAGAGTGGAGAAAATGGGAGGAGGAGGCAAAAAAAAAGGTTTTCACTCCGTTTATATTGGACTTTGAGTGATTGACATGAGACTGGACATGCTGCTCTGGAGGTAATACAGCAGTCTCTACGGCCGTTCATACATGTCCCTTGCAGAAGACAAAGACGTGGTTTGGAAGGGGAAGAAAGTCCCTAAAGCAATTCCCCCGAAGAAAGAACTAGAGAGAGAGAGAGAAATCCATTGTGGGAGCTCCTGAGAGAGAATGTAGTCTTGACATGATCTCATCGTCACACTAAACAACAACAACCGCAAAGTACGTGGAATGCCGGGGAAAAAACAACACACATACCTTTTCCGGGACATCCAGGACATGACATGCACCAGTCTAAATATTGGCTCCTAAAAAAAACCCTGGAAGGAAGCAGAAATAAAGCGGGAGAGAAGAGTATCAGTGCCATATCAACAGTTTCCTCCAGTCTCGCACGTCAAGCCGAGAAAGAGACGGTGAAAGAGGGGAAAGAGAGGAGAAAGTCCAGAGAAGGACTTTTGGCTCCAAATCAACTCCTGAAAAAGGACGGACGGTTCCTTCCTTGAGAAATGACTCCGCGTCCTCTCTCATTTCCATTCTATTCTCATATCCCTCCCTCCTCCTTCAAATAAAAACTTGTCTACTAAACAAAATGCTCGTAGTCGCTCTTTTTCTTCGTGGAGGGGACAAATACTTGGTCAAAATTGTTCTCCTTTGTTTACATACAGGAAGACGAGAGGAACCTTTCTTTGCATTATTTACAAATGCTCCCTTTTCTCTCTCTCTCTCTCTTGACTTCCCAAATAAAAATGTAGTACAGAGGTAGGCCGAGTCCTCCGGGTTAAATTATTTGGCCTTTTAAAGAGCATGTGTGAGTATGAATACGTCCAGGTGGAAGTAGTCCCAAGTATTTCTTCCCCTGTCTCTCTCCGTATATTTAAATGCACAAGTCCTGGAGGAGCCTCTGCCCCCCAGAGGATTCCCCAGAAGATCCACGGATGCATATGAAGTATGTGAGAATGGCATTTATGCACTGTCCCAGGGACGGCGGGGAAAGTCAGCGTCTCTTACTGCCCGACCCGAGAGTGTCCATGGAAACAAGCGTCCTTTTATTGGCGCACCAAAAAAAATATATGTGGACAAGAAACTACGAAAGATCCTGTAACCTCCTCTTGACAGACTGGCAAAAGGGCTGTGGAGAAGGATACAAATGGTCAAATCTATTTGATGCCTTGACACGTACTAACAAATTCACGCCTAAATATGTACTTTCACGCTCCCATTCGGGAGTGATGGCTGGAAATAAAGACGGGGAGGAAGGAAAGGGTGGGAAACGCATTGCTCCGTTCATGATGGAATCTCCGAGAGACAAAAAGGGTGGGAGAGAGAGACAGAGAAAGACAGAGAGAGAGAGAAAGATAGAGAGAGAAAAAGAGAGAGAGAGAGAGAAAGGCAGAGAGAGAGAGAGGGGGTTGATTCCATAAGGAAGGTGTCAGAGTGCGGGAGGCCCCGGGGAAGATATTTAGCCAGGGAGGGAAGAACCGGGAACTTACACGGATGTGGCCATGTATGAAGGGTGGAATGAAGGTACAGAAAAGGGGATGATGCTCACCCTCACCCCCCGCAACAATCATTGAAGAACTGAGGCGGGAGACACTCCTTCCCCCATTTGGAGTGACAAGTAGGCTCAGAAATATCAACACAAGTTATTTTTTCACAACAAATCCTCACAAAAAATACTTACGCCCATATAATAACTATACGGAGACAACTACCTAGGAAAATGTCAGATTCGAAGGTAGGAATAAATTACGACTAATTTTGTAGCACAATAAATACAATGACAATTCAGTTTACAACAATAATCGGATAGTGAGTTTGTGTATTCACTGGACATTATTAATTTATTAGATTTAATGCTGTAATACGTCGTATTACATTGTTTTTAGTATTATATTTTTAATTATAATAAATAAAAATGTATTATATTTTTTGTAGAATTATATTTTGTCGTGCAGAACATAGCGATACTTTAATTCAGTGATACCTTCAGCAAATAAATACCTCTCCAAAATATCAAAAAATGACTGTAACAGAAAGAGTCAAATCAGACAGGAAGTATGAAAAAAGGATTCGTTTCATACAGAATATACAATTTATATACATTGTAATGTGTAAACCGATTATTATTATTATAAAGGGAGAAAGGAAGCTTAAGGAGGACAGGAGGAAAGCGTTCCAAAAGGCATGAGAAAAATCAGTTAATTATTGCCAGTTTGACAAGGACAAAGGAAAGGCTAAAAAAGGAGCCATAAAACACAAAAAAAAAGCAGAAGTAAATCAAGGAGAGTGGGGTGAAAGCGGAAGAGGCACAGCGAGATTACAAGGAAAGGAGAAAAAGAACTAGCGGGGAAGGATAGGAAGGATTAAAAAGGTAGAAAAAGTAGTTGGGTAAAAAGGAAAGGGGAGAGCGTGAATGGTGTGGCTGTGCTGGACCAGAAGAGGAGGATTAGATGAGATTGGTAAGGCCAAGAGTTGAATAATGAATGAAGGGGAATAAGATGTGGTGCAGGCCTATGAATGGGAAAAATGACTCGTTGGGGATTTGCGTGACTCTGATGACTGTGACGACGTTCCCTCACGTTCCACTCCATTTGCCCAAGTCGACTTTGAATCTATAACAGATCCTCCTACTTCCCCCCCACCAAACCCTAATATCCCCATATGTTCTCATCCCCCCCAATCTATAAACACGTGTTCCCCTTCCCCCCACCAAAAATCAACATTCCCTACAAAGCACACTCATTAGAGGGAAAGAGTAATAACCAACGGAAAATGCTGGACTCTTCAAACTTTGTCAATTCCCTCCCTTTTAAAAACGGCAAGCACGTTGCCCCATATACTGACCCATAATTATACTCTCGCACCTTTATAAACATGTGCCTGTCAAATATTAATATTTACCAAAAAAAAAAAACAGTAAAAATACAAGAAACCCCACTAAGTGATTACTGCCCGAAAGAAAAGGAAGTCCACGGAGGGAAAGTGAGAAAAAAAGGGGAGAAAGCAGGAGTCAATCCATCCCATCTTTAAGAGAATCGCCGGAGACAACCCCATAAATAATTATATCCTCACTGAAAAAACCATAGCCTGGACTCCTACAAGAGCGTTTCCCCCAGAACGGACGTCAGACTCGGGGAAGGATAAAAAAAAAGCAGACATACTCACACATCTAAAAAGAGAAGAGGAGAGAGAAACAAGTTTCTTTCATGCATTCAAGGATCCTCTAAAGGATCTTCTTAATATTCTCTCTCTCGGATTTCCCAATTGCCAAAGAATAATAAAAGGGGGAAACAGTGATGATCACTTCCAAGTTGCAAGGGAGGAGGAAATCGAGGAGAGAGAAGAAGAAGCTATTGGAATCAAATAGGCATATATATAGGCATGTGCATTCCTATTAATTTTATAGTCCTATGTGCATCTGAAGATAAGCCTGAGTGAGAGATAGAGACTAAAAGATATCAGAGCTAAAACCCCAAACCCACAGATCCATTTCTCTCTCTCTCTCTCTCTCTCTCTCTCTCTCTCTCTTCCGCAAAGTCTCGCTCTTCTTTCGATTTAAGGCGATTTCCAGTATAGAAAAAGTATCTCGGGAGAATTCACATAGCGTGTTAGAGACCAACTTTTACCCGACTTTACTTCAATTGACCATCAAGAGAGCAGGAGAGCGAGAGAGCGAGAGAGAGAGAGAGAGGAAAAGATAGTGAGTGCGAGAGGGACAAATTCCCTCTCCCTCCCTCTACATATAATAAAAGTAAAGTATGTAGCGGGGAAAGGCGCTATAGGCTCCCACCTCAAGTACTTTTAGAAAATCGTAACAACTTTTAATGTAATATCACCCAATCTTCACATAAGCCCTCATCTAAAATTCTATATCCTTTTCTCCCTCCCTCGTTAATAGTAAGTAGGGAGCGGAGAGGAGAAGAGAAAGAGAAAGAGGAGAAGCCTGACTTACACTAACTACTCATAGCATTTAGCGAAAGCCGTAGCATGCGGGGACCGTCGGAAGTGTTAGTCACTCCCAGACTTTCTATCCGTCCACAATGGGAGCAGGAGGAGAGGGAAGAGAAATGTAACAAAGAAAAGGGAGAGGAAGAGGGAAAAGGGAGAGAAAGAGAAAAAAGGGAGAGAAAGAGGGAAAAGGGAGAGAAAGGGGGGAAATAGAAGAGAAAATGGAGGTAAACAAAGGAGAGAAAGAGGAAACTAATCCATTTCTTCCCGAACATCGTCCCATATTCCCGTCTTCGGACCGGGACAGAATGGCACAGGTATAATGTGGATACAGGCAAAACTGGACAAGTGGAGGAGAGAGAGAAACATATTGAGGGTTACAGAGCTTAGACATGTCAAGAGTTTTACCCGATTCTGTTAGCCGTGAAAAACAAAACAAAACAAAACAAGAGAGTAGGAGAAGAGAGTGGAAGGGGAATATGGGAGGGCGGAGTGAGCAGTTGTTGGTAGTATTTACTCCAGACTTGTATGAAAGATACATTAGATGATAGAATCTTTTGTAATTCCCCAAACGATTCCGATCCTCAGCTTCACTCACCATCACCAACAACGGAACAAACCAGGGGCCATCCACGTTTTTCCCCCTCTTTTTTCTCCTTGTCCAGACTGTCCAACTCATCCTTAATAAAACTTCAAGATGGATTTCTGCTTGATTTTGCATCAACGCCACAAACACACACTTTCCTTCACTCTTCGGCAGAGATGAGCTCTTCAAGTCTGGAAGAGCACAATGGACGTGCATACAATTCTGGATTATGGAAGAGCTCCACAGCCCTCCAACTATCTTTTTTTCCTATTCACTCACTCCACCTTTCACTTCCTCTTCAATTCTTCCTATATGCTTCTTTCTCTCTCTCTCTCTCTCTCTCTTTCAATCCAACAACTCACAATTTCTCTTCTCTCTTCCTATGGATATAGATTCTCGTGTCCTCAGGGGCTCGCACCCTCATCCTTGGCCACATGTCCGAATATGTATGTACTTGAATTGATAGGAATAATAAAAACAAGGGAAGTCGCGTGATATAGTAAATATATAGAATAAATATAAAAAACAGGGCATAACATGGAGTCTGATTGCGTCTCGAGTTCCCTCAAGAAGAAGCCTTCTCCACTTGGCTTTAGCCTGGCTTAAGGAACATAAGAGAAAGTGTGGTCCTCGGTCATCTTCTTGAATTTCACTTTTCCCCTCTTTCCCTCCGCTTTCTCCCTCCTTTTTTATCCCATTTCTTCCAAAGCTGGGCTCTTTCCTCTCCAATTCTCCCAGGATATTAAGTAGCCTTTTAGGTTTTGCTCTTTCAACATTTCCCTCGCCAGAGCATTTCCCTCCACAGAGTTTATTTTGGCGAATGCTACAATGATTCGACATGGATTGACCAGCTTCAAAGACATTAAAGGAGGACGTAGATTTTCATAAGAACCTAATAAAAATAAAACGCAAAAAAACATGGAGTCATTCCCTTTCTATTTGCTGTCATTAAACCATGGAATTCACCCCACCAATATACTTTCTCCTGTGAACAAAAAATCTTGCGTACCAGGTTTTTCCTTTTACAAACACACCATCTAACAATTTGGCTGTACAAACGCAAGCAGTAATAAACTGGAGCAATATTTCCTCGTGAACAAACATTTCTACTGCCGAGCCAGAAAATCATTCAACAATTTAAAAAAAAACGCAGAAGCCATTAATCTTTTTTCCTCACCTTGTTTACCTTGAGGACAACGTGGAGACTGCTCGTCCTTATATACTTATATTTATTATTAGCTCCTCAAACAGAAAAAAAACCATAAGTTCCTACATGGCCATTAAGGGAACTGTATTAAAAGCATTTGGGAACAACAAAGAGAAATTGATTCAGGAGTGGGGACGGCGAGGATAGTAATAATAATAATAGAAAACCCATCATCACCATCATCATCAAGGAGAATAGATTACGGTCAATCCTGTCTCTTTTGGTCGAAGTTGGCGATCAAATCGGAGAAGAGAAAGAGAGAGAGAGAGAGACAGAGAGAGAGAGAGAGGATGCAAAGGGAAAAAATATAAAAAAATGATTGCTCTCAACAACCTCATACGTTCCCCTTGCAGCAATGGACAATAAATGCCAACAGCTTTCTCTCTCTCTCTCTCCGTCTCTCTCCGTCTCTCTCTTTCACTCTTCCATTCTGACCTTTTTTCTTAGGCCTTTCCCTCGATCTTCCTCTGTCTCCCTTTCTCTCCCAGCCCCCTTCTCCCTCACTCCCGTTATGTTTGAGAAGCGGGCGTGATGGCAATTTGAGAGTGCAAACACATAAACCATCCAGCCATGTGTGAGAGCTATTAGAGTAATTTGTTTTTTTGACTTAATTTGCCCAGGACAGCTTTAGCCACTCATTTACCCACCTATCCTTCGCACATGTACTACTAGGGAATCCCCAGCACGTCTCTCCCTCCTTCAATCCCAAAGCCCGTACATCCCAATATCCATGATTTCCTCCCCCGTCCTGTACGCATCTATTCATTTTTTTTTACTAGTATTTTCTTCATCCTCGGAAATCCCCTTGGAAGAACAGTCTGGTCTCCCCGCACACTTTGTCCCAACCGACTAAAAAATACAAGGACTCATTCAAGAATGTATGTATAGATGTGAGGTGAGGGGGAAGCCCCTCCGTGAGCGCTCCACACCGTAACTGAGAACCACTTCCGATGACTGGATGGAGTGCTCTAATACATGCTTAGCTGGGAGGGGGAAAGAGGGGAAGTCAGGGTGGAAAGAGGGGGTGACAGGTACTTGTAGGAGGACAATGGGGCTTGGGAGGGAAGAGGAGGAAGGAGGGAGCCGTGGAGCAGGTAAGGACAAGGACAAGGAGTAATAAAGTTGCTCCCAATAATTGAATATCCGCCCCGACCACCATTACAAATGATGCCTTGAGTGAGAGCTCAAGAACTTGTCATCAGTTTACTTTTCCCCTCCGCTCTCCTCCTCTCCCTCCCTCCCCCTCTCTCTCCCCGTATCTGTCCCCCTCTCTCTCATTTCCTCGGCCTTAAACGACCCATAAATTTACGTGATTCACTGGCCGCAAAAACACATAATCCCATGTATAGGACATTTGTCATTTACATTGCATTCCATGAGTTCCGTCACCAAACTGGGAGGATGGGCTCGTATTTCCTTGTCATTTTTTTTCGCCCTCTCATTCCCCCCGTTCCACCTCCTAGTCACAGGACATCTTCCATGAGCCAGATTTCCCCCATCTAGATTTGTACTGCTGGATTTACCTTTCACTACTTTACATTATTTTCATGAACCTTTGGTTCTTTGCAATTGTTTGACTCATTGCTTGACTTTGAGAGTAAGCCCACACTTCTTCTGTCTTTCCAATCGTAATCCGTATCCGTACCTCAAGAAGCTTAATTGATGCTCATAAATCCTCCTTCTTCCTCTCTTCTGCCCCATTCAATTGAATACCCACAAAAGTCGTGTTGTCATGAGTGAATGAGAAAAGGCCCGTGCGGTCCTATCCGGATTCTTCCGTGTAGTGTTGGCGCATCAATATTCGGATGTAAAAGCACAGGGATTACAGGAATGGAGGGGAGGAAGTGAGGAGGGAGATGGGAGGTGGGAGGGATGGAATTTGTATCACAATCAAATAAAGGAGAATCGGAGTTGGGTGGGAAGAAGGTCCTTGAGCCCAGAATCCTCTTCCCTCCGCTGTCCCCGTTATTGTCAAATGAGAGAGGAATTGGAAGTGAAGACGGACTTTTGAGCCCTGCAAAAACGTGGGGAGAGCCTCTCATTTCCCAACTTCTCCAGCTCTCCCCGTGGTCATCAACAAGTCCTTAAGGCCGCCTCAGACGGGGAAGAGGAAGAGGAAGACACTTGGTCTCCCCGCCCCATATGTTCCCCCTGAATAGACATTTTATTCAGAGCGAGACACTCATAATTGCAGGGATATTGCTCCACTCGGGACTTTCACAAGCTCTCAATGCCCTCAAATGTACATACCACCAAGTGTCTGGAAGGAGGCACTACCACCGTCCTTTTTTTTCTTTCGCTCTCATTCCTGCATTATGGGCTCTGCGATGTGATGATTACGTAATATTATTATATTCCCATACCCAGAGACTACTTCTATTACTCCTAACATATAATTACTTAGAGGAGTTCCGAGAGAGACCCAACGCAGTGTATTAAACCCTGGGCCGGAGAGACAGCGGGAGAGACGGAGGGGGAGAGTAAGGAGACGGAGAGGGAAAGTGAAAGAGAGAAAGAGAGAGGGAGTGAAAGGGAGAAAGAGAGGAAGAGTAAAAGAGAGAGGGAGAGAGAGAAAGAGAGAGAAAGTGAAGGAGGAAGAGAGGGAGAATGAGAGAGGGAGGGAGAGCCGGGAAGAGTGCAGTGGTAGTAAGTGGAAGTGGATATAACACTTTCCTCTATGGAGTATAAAACGGGTAAAAATTGATTTTGATTAAAGGCCATCAATCCTTGTAGAGTTGGAGGAGGGAAGGGAGCCAAGGAGAAAATGGTCAATGAGTCTCTTGGCTGGCTAAGAGAGCGCAGCGGAGAGGCAGTGATGAAGGCAATTATTTTAATCAGATTCTCTAGTGTCTGCGTGATTCCAGCGTTTAATGATAGCAAATTTCACTCTCTGTCCCGACCAAGCCGTCTCTCTCTCCCTATCCCTTTCACTCTCTCTCGCTCTCTCCCACTCTCTCCTTCCATCCCTCTCTCTCTCTCTCTCTAGCCCTCCGAAGGCCTCCTCCAGTAGGAGTAATACAAGCCATATGCACGTGATTACTTTCCCTCCTTCCACTATAAAAGCAAGAGAGCGTTCGTGGTGGGAGTCCCTTCTCCTCTCTACAATGCAATCATATATGAGGAAGGGAAATGGAGAAACTCAACAGAGGCAGTCTCTCTCTCTCTCTCTCTCTCTCGCTCTCATCACAGATGTTTGCATTGAAAAGAGAGGATGTTCTCGGAGTCTTTATAGTGGGAGGATCTACATAGGCCCTTCACTCCGTGTGTTAATGGTTCCATATGGCCATAGAGGAGAAGCAGTGCCCGGGAGTGTGAGGGTGCGGATTTCATATATAGATATTTTTCCTCGCATTCTTTCGCATAATTGCATGCCTCGACTACCCCATAAATAACCGGGAGTACAACCAAGCGGTGGCATTATTACGAAAATCTTAAATACAATCCGCCGAGGTTTCCGCGCGCTCTCTCTCTCTCCCTCTTGCTCTCTCCCGCTCTCTCTCTCTCTCTCGCTCTCTATTTCTCATTCCTCCCTCTTTCCCTTGAGCTCCGTGAAAAAAGGAAAGCACTCCTTTCTCTCCTCGGCATCTCCTTCCCTTTGGCAACCTCAAGACGAGAATTTAGCCTGTAAGTGCTATGTATCTTCTCTCTTCCTTCTGCCCTTTCTCATCATAATATTCAAGTGTACTAATAGGAGAAATATTCCTATTATACTAGGACTACTACGGCGTCCCACTCCATCATCCACCCATCCATTACTTTGGAGCAGCAAGAGAGAGAGAGAGAGAGAGAGAGAAGGCCTTTTAGGAGCACCATCCCTGGAAGCAATGGAATTGAGGATGTCTGATGGACCTGTGGAGATAGAAGACTTTCTCTCTCTCTCTCTCTCTCTCTTGCCCAAGGAAATCCATTCTGAATCGATTCATGCCTAGAAATTTCACATGTCAACACATTCTCAGTGCATTGCCTTTGGAATTCTTCCCCATTTTTCATCCTTCCCGCTGTCTCCTTGAATAGCCACGTAATCGTCCTCCTTCCTCCTGTAGATCTCATCTCGGTCAAAAAAAAGCTAGATATGCGGGAATCTTTGCAGGAGGAATGAAGAAGCTTGTGGAGACAAAAAAAAAGCTCTGTATGAAATTCAATCCATTCTCATGCTGATTCCACCGCCAGGACTGTCTCCCTCCGCGATCATGCATCCGCATAAAACAATCATTTTTTTTTTGGACCAACAACAATCCACGCATATTGGAGGATCTCGCACGAGCTGGAGAAAAAGCATGGCCAAGATTGGATGGAGGACGCCAGAGCATACGGAATAAAATATTCCACATTGATTTTCCCAGAGCGAAATCATGTCCTTACTTTCCCTGGCCATAGATTTCCTTCGGGTTTGGCCCGTGCCAATCTCTTTCTGTATCCACATTGCAAGGTGTGGGTTCTTTTTTTTCAATAGGGACAAATGCCCTTAAATTATACCTTAAATAAACAATAAAAAGCCTTCATGCGACGGAGAAGCCTTTTAAATAAGTTTAACGTATCGCACTTGAGCCAACTCACGTTGATCCTGGATGCGACAACCCTCGCATTTTGCCCAAAAAAAATCTCATTTATTTTGAATTCGTAAATAGGAGTGGAGGAGACGTTTGGAAGGAGGATATGCATATTTCACTGGCGGAGGAGGACGAAGAGGAAGATGAAGAGGACGGAAGATGAGAAAGGGAAGGTGGCGGGTGAAGATCCTGAGTCCATTAGAAAAACATAAAGAAGTGAGAATGAATTTAATCTCTTCCCCCACGACGAACATGGAGATATTTCTCCCCCCACCAACAATATTTCTCTCGGCCAAAATAAGACGGCGGACACAATTATAGCCTCAAATAAAAGGGGAAAAGAATGGGAGAGAGAGAGAGAGAGAAAGAGAGAGTGAAGGGAAAACAAAGGAGAAAGTGTTGGAGTGGAAGGGATGATGATTATTAGAAAATGAAGAGTTATGAATGGATAAGTAGGAACTCGGTCCCTAAAAACTTGTTCCCCTCTTCCTTTCTCTAATTTTTAGTCACTTCACAGCCACTTATAGGTCAGAGCCAAATGAGAGCTGACGCTAATTGAATTACAATTTTTTACCGTTCCCTTCCCTTCCTCTCCCTCCCACTCCTTTTCCCCGTCCATTTCCCTCTTTGAAAAACTTCCGTAGTATAGAGCAACAAGGAGGGGAAAAAAGTGGATGGCGGAGCCGCCTTTATTAATAATGCAATTTTTAATTTTTAGTGATTATACTTTTTTTTCTTCTTTTCTCCACACTCACTTGTCCTCTCTCGCACTTTTTTTCCCCAACCCGAGTGTGTTTATATTAATTTTCTTCCAGCTTTTTTTTTTCTCTATGTAAATATCACACTTTTTTATGGACACGAACATACCACAAAAAATACTTGGTCCCCTCCACATTTCTCTGTATACACACATTTAGGAGCAGAGAGTGTTTCCACGTGGAGGAAGGAGAGAGAAGGACGGGAAGAGATGAAACCAAGACCATCAACCTGATGACAGTGTGCATGTTAATATGCTTTATGTAGCCAAAATGAAGAAGAGTGGGAAGAGCATGGACAACTCTTCTTTTTTTTCCACTCTTCCACTCTCTAATTACTATACAAGGGAGTCTTCTCCATGGTGAAAACACGTTGAGAATTACGGGGAGAGAGAGAAAGAAAGAGAGAGAGAGAGAGAGAGAGAGAGAGAGGAAAAAAAGCCTAGTAACAAGTAATTAGTTCAGGGTTGGTTTTTTCCCTCTCGCATACATACAAATAGAGATAGAGGGGTAATGACTACTGCTCATATTTATGCCTATTTACAAGGATGGGATTACTTCATATTTAACGATCCTCTCCCTGTCCCTTCAAAGCTTTCTCTCCCGCCTGTTACACTCTTGGGCGTGTGTGTGTGTGTTTTTGTGTGAGTTGGTGCCCCCAGTAAAAAGACGGGCGGAGTGAGAGGGACAGAGAGAAATACTTTCAGCTATTTTTATACGAAGCACAAGCAAACTTTATGATCCACAAGTAAAACTATCACTCCTTGTTACTTGATGGATTTGACTAATTTCAACCGCGAGCTCTTCTTTTGTCTCTCGCTCTCTCCCCCTCCCCCTCTCCCTCCCCCTCCCTTCCATGTCCCGCTCTTCCTCCGCACAAATGTACAAGACACGTAATGTGGATTTTTACTACTAATGAGTCTCTGCATATTTTATGGGAAAAGACTTGAGCTTTCGCTTATTTCATTTTTTTTACAACTTTCTCTCTCTCTCTCGCTCTCTCTCTCTCTCTCTCTCTCTCTCTCTCTCTCCCTGGCTCTTCATTTGCCAAATTAAACTCACCCACCTCTCCTGCCTCCTCCGTGAGAGAGGACGGGAGAGTGGAGGGTGTATGCACGGTAATTATAAGTTCATCTCCTCTTTTTGAGTATCAGAGGAGGAGGAGGAGGAGTAATAATAGTATGGCTAAAAAGATAGACAGATTAGTTGTTACGTGTAGGTAGTCTGGGTGGGAAAGAGTGAAAGGTGGTCTCCACTCATCAAAGAGACAGGATGGAAGAGAGGGAAAGGGAGAGAAACTGAGAATGAAGTCCGGGAGAGAAAGCTGAGAGAGAGAGAGAGAGAGTGCGAGAGAGGGAGAGAGAGAGAGAGAGAGAGTGCGAGAGAGGGAGAGAGAGAGAGAGAGAGTGCGAGAGAGGGAGAGAGAGAGAGAGAGTGCGAGAAGGTGGGTGAGGCCTACACCTTCACGCTTATTATTATTAATAATCTCGTTGCGGGACTGGAGCTTCGATGGCTCCACTTTTCAGTCTTTTCATTTCCACGACCTAATAAATACGAGGGAGAGCTGGGAAGGGAGAGGAAGAGGGAGATTTAGGGAGAGAAAGAGAGAGAGATAGAGAGAGAGAGATGTGGCATGTGTAAAAGTGAGCTCTGCTTGTCTTTCATGATTTTAGTCTCTCTCTCTCTCGCTCTCTCTGTCTGCACGATATAATCGTAAACGGATGATGTTGGTGATGATTACCTGGACAAATTCCAGTAAGAGCAGCGCTTGATACTTGCGATGATTAAATAGACTTTCATGCAGACCACCACAATGTCCCTGCTTTTCCTGGCACTTTTTTTTACAGCTATCTTGCATGTTCAAAATAAAAATAATAATTTTTTCCATTCTTTTTAGCAGTGTCACACAAGTTCATTAAAAGCCAAAACATGTAGCGACAGTAGCATGCTACCTTTAGCAAGGCATGCTAATTTTTATTATTTTCCCAAATCCCTTGACTAATCTTCTTCAGACTTTCAAAAAAGATTAAGAGGGATGGAAGGGAAAGCTTTAATTATCCCAGAGGATACCATTTAATAAACAATTGATTCAAGATTTGTCATGACCAAATTCCTCCAAATTTTCTGAGCCCGCATTGACGTTCACGTTCAAGAAAAAACCTTGGAGTCTTGGAGTCAGAAATCTACTGGAGGGAAGGGAAAGTCTCACAATTACGACGAAAGTGAGGAAATAACAAAATGGAAGACATCCTCTCGAAGAGGGAAAGGATGGAAGGAGTGGCTGGGAATAATCTCATCCCCGCAACCAACTCCTCTTTCCAGTAATAACATAATGGGAATCTTAGCTGTAGAAATAACTATTTCCATAAAATAAAACAAAATAAAGGAGGAGAGAGAGAGAAAAGGAAGGAGTGCTTCCATGGCTCTCCTCTCCGGCCATTCCCGTGCTACTCCAATCCTCTCCCACTCTCCCTCTCCCTACAGCCTCTCTAACCCTTTCCAAAGCAAAACAAGTAAATAGAGAGAGAGAGAGAGACGGAGAGTGCGAGGGGGAAATAACATAAAGAGAATTCAGCCATCTCCCCGTAGAAAGGTTGAGGCGTATGTATACTTGCTTACAAAAATCCTTTCACACAACGAGCAATTGTGAGAGAGAGCCAGAGAATGCTGAGAGGGAGGGCAAGGCGAGGAGAAGAGGAAGCCGAGTGCTGAACAAGTCCCTAAGCGAATATCGAATGGTGTAACTTCTTAAAAGATAACTTTTTAAGCAGAAAGATATTCTTCTCTTCGGAGGAAACGCTCTATGAATACAGAAAAAGTTAACCTGACTCCACGATTCCTTTCTCTCTCTCTCTCTCTTTCTCTCTCTCCTTCTCTTCATTCTTTTTATTCACTCAACCAATGCTCCGAATGTGCAAGAAGAAGAAGAAGAGAAATCCAAGACAGAGAAAGTTGTACGTACACAAGGATGACGTATAAAAAAACCAAGACTACGACTTAAGTCATAGAAATCCTTTATAGTTATAAAAGGAGAGACTATAGGATTGGGAAGCACATGGAAGAGGACGGAGATTATACCAAGTAGGACGATGTAGTTCTTTTTTTGCTTTGAGAAAGGCCGTCTCTCTCCCTCACAATCCCCTCTGCCCCCTCCAACTCTTCAGGCCCATCCTCGAGATAACATGGTCCGCCTTCTTAAACATCCTTTTCGTTCCTTTTTTTGTAAACCAATTTTTCTAACTTCTTTTTGTTCCATGGGTAAAGGAGAGGGAAATATAGTAAGTAAGAGGAGGAAGAGGAACGTACTTGGGATTATATTGTCAACTCTTTCCCCTCAAAACATTCACCTTTGCCTAAATATACTACCCAAACTGGGGAAATCTCCTCCATTTGAAGAAGTCCTTTTACCTTTTACAAGAGTAAATATACTCCCGAATTTTGTCCAAAAAGAAGATGTTCCCTGGATGTGAGTTGAGGTAATCGAGATGGGAAAAGGCGATCAAGCTTAAGTGACACACGTACGAGGGAGAGTAAAGTCGGGAAGGAATTTAACGGAATAACTCCTTCCCTTTCCCTCTCTCATGGAGTTTGTGAAAACAGTGGCCATATGAAATAACACACTTTTCTTATTTCCCCGAAGCTGGACGGAATTTCTCTCTCAGTCCCACCCTCAGCATTTATATGAAAGAACAAACATAGATTTGCAAGGCATGGAGCATGACCGTCCTTTGGTTACAATTTCAACAGGCTCCGCTCTCCCAGCACACAATACGGCTTCAATGAGGACTTTCCCCACTCCGCTGAGGTGCTACCAAGGATCAAGTCAGTCTTTATTACTACAAAAAAATACGGCCGAAAAAAGGGCTACTCTGACTCGCTGGTTAGTTTTCCCTGGTCTTCCTACAACCACTTAATAAGACGGGAGATGTTTGAAGAGAGACAGAGAAAGGACGAGAAGAGGGAGAGCGGGAGGGAGAGAGACGACAGGGAGACGAGAGACTTTTTAAAATCCATGAGGATGAGACTGAGAGAAAGACAGAGAGAGAGAGAGAGAGAGAAGGAGAGCGAGAGAAAGATAGATAGAGAGAGAGAGAAAGTATCTGTGGGTGGTAATATGAGCCGGAGTACGAGATTAGGAGGATGATGTATGTACGATGATTTGGCGAAACCACACACATTCCCTTTAATATTTAATGTGCGAGCGATCGCTTCAGATATAAACCAGATCAAGGCATTTACTAGATTGAAAAACCTGCGTCAGTCAAGTCTCCAGATAAGCCCCGCTCCTTCCAAAGTCCTTTCACTCTCCTTATGCATGCACTGCTCAGGGACCTCCCATTATAATCTTCCTATCACTTTTTTACTTTCTCTCTCTCTCTCTCTCTCTCTCTCTCTCTCTCTCAGGCTCTACACAATTTACAAGGAAACGTATTCCCCCTCATGAACACTTTTTCTCTCCGTCTTATGAGAAGAGCGGCTGGCAGGATTGTGCCAAAGTATTTCTGGGGGAATAGTAATAAAAATATAATAAGGTTAAGCTACAACAAAAAATAATCAAGACCTCTCCAATTTTGTTCACAGATTGCTAAAAAAAACTATTTTTTTACTCGTCTTGCTTTTATCTTTCCCCTACAATACTATTCGGATTACAAGGAGGGCCAGTGAAAAATCATCATGATTGTCCTATCGAGTGGATTGGAAAATATGTATGATTGTGGCTAAATTGAGAGGTTATAAAAAAGGAGCGGAAGCCTGGAATATGGCACACCCACAGGTTTTTTTTTGTTTTTTTTAATATTTTTATTATTTTGATGTGTTCCCTTGCCGGTGGTGGCACGCTCCTGGGTCGTGTGCAGACTCGGCGTGGTGGGGAATGGGGGAGCACTTGGTATTCAAAGCCAACCCTCCGCCCAACCCTTCTCCCTTTCCACCCCGCATTCTCTCCCTCCTCCATCATCCATTTCTTTATTCAATATACAACCCTTTTTCCCCGGGAAAATTGTGACAGGAACAATCAAATTACTAAAAAACGCATCAATTTCCCACGTTGACAAAAGTAAAATTAAATATTGCCTCTCCAGGAGAAAAAAAAATCATGAATCGATCCCAGCCACGTCATTGCTGAGTGATTCCCTTACCAGCTCCCATCTTATTGGCTTTAAACCGTTGTCTTTCATACGTTAGATTTAGATGTTTTTTCCTTTTTTCTTTACACAATTTACCCCGCCAAATTCAGCCCTCGTCCCAATCAGCGCATAGCAACATATTGCTTTAAACAGCAATGAAAAAATTATATTAAATGGCAGAAGAAAGAATCCAGAAATGAATCTGAAAGCCCGGAACGAATTTTATGACAAAAGAATCTTTAATATTTTGACCGATTCAATTACAATTGCACTCTTAATGTCAATAGTAGTAATAATCATAATGACAACCAGAGAAATAACAATGAAATGAACAAATTCATTCTTTTAAAAATGATTTCACACGATTAGTTACAATTAAATAAACGACTGTATTTACATTCTTCTCCTCCGAAAGTACTAACTTCATAATTTTTTCATCAATTTAATTTTTTTTTATAGGAATTAAATATTATTCACACATCCAGACACACGTAATTACAAGAATTTTAAAGTCACAACACGTGAAAAGCGACATAAAAGGATTCCCAACGACGGAGAACCAAGGAATTTTCCAATAATATCAAAAATTCGTAGGATTATAGGTAGTTAATAATTATTCTCATGGAACAAGATGGAATTGTGGGGAGAAGTCAGGGTTTGTGGGAGTTAATCAAAATTTGTCCACATTCCATGGAACAAATTCACAGAGACTAGAATGAGATGGAACGTATGTATAAGTATACGTATATTTACGTATAGTTGGCGCTAATTAAAAAATAAGCATATAATATTCTTTGGTATACATGTTTTCATTTCCTTTGATGGGCAAAGCTTTTTTAAGTGATTAGAATCGTTTTTATTATTTTTTTTTGGTGTATGCGTAGGGACATTAATAGGAGATAATTTTTGTTGTTGACAACAGCATGTTTTAATTCTACAAGTACATAGATTCATAGTAAATAGTGGCAATTTTTTGTGCCTACTGCTGTGGTGGCTGATGGTGCAGAAGGAAGTTGGAGGTGACGTCGTTATGCTGAGTTTCTCTATACAATACACACGGGTCATAAAAATCAGTCAGTAAAATTGCATTGCCCCAAATTCCTTGAAAAAAATGTACACACAACACAAACCCAATCAATACAAACTTGTTTCTTCAGGCAGAGTATTTAAAACATATTCTGAATCATTTTTGTGTGTGCGAAACAAAAAAAAAAAAAAGGGCAAATTTGAGGAAGCAAACCAAAAATTTAAGGGCACATACAGTAGCAAATGAATGGGAAAATACAAAAAATGGATGGGAATTTAGCCAAAGGCAAATTGCCCGAATGAAACGAACCAAGGCGAAGAGAAAATAATCAACTCGTAAGCCAATAAAACCCTTGAATTTCAATGAAAGGGTTACATAAAAAAAAATTGTGGGGATTATTCATAACACGATAATATTGAAAAGGGGAAAAAAAGAGCAAAATGGGACAGAGTGAATGACAAATGGGTTGGGTAAGACGAGGAGTAATGGTGGTAAATGACAATAAAAGTACAGTACTGTAGTAATAATAATAATAATAAGAACCTGTGTCGGCGCAAATCAACTTTGCGTTGGAAAGCCCTTCCACAGAGGTCACAGGCGAAGGGCTTAAATCCCGTATGCTTTCGGGAGTGAGTGATCAAGTTGGATGACTGGGAAAAGGCCTTCCCACAAACGAGACATTTGTGTGGTTTCTCGCCTGCACAAATCCGTTCAATGAGCACAATCACATTTGATGGGACATGAGCTTATACAGGGAGAGTTGGGAGTAAGTATATATGTATAGAGAATCCTAATGATAACAAATAATGGATGACAACATCCCCCCCAAAAAAACCCTCGGAGCGGACAATGACTACGTCGAAGGCACACGAGGCAGAACAAAGGGAAGGACAAGTCCATCTCGTCGATTTCCCCTCTGTACGCCTCTATCCTATGACACAATCATTAACCCTCCCGCTTTCCATGCACTTCCCCCGTCTTCTTCATCCTCCTAAAATCTGTTTAATTTCCCGGACAAAAAGTCCCAGTGTATATACTCACTCACTGCAGGAGAAGGTGCGGTGTGTACTCATTACATGATACATATACATGCATATGTATACATGTATGTATTCAATTGGGTGTCACTCCACCGACCCTTATCATTACCTAAATGTGTGTTAGTGTATCTTTTTTTTTTCCCTCCCCGAAAAAAGGATTGTTCCTTTGACAGCCCCCGCAATCACAATGCTATTACAGTAATAGAGCCAACGGGACAAGCACACACAATCAAGGGATGAGAGAAGCTCTCTGTGTGTGAGACGACAGGCTTGGGGATGAACATGTGCATATTTTTTTGGGGACTAGAGGAGTGTATTAAACTCTAACATAATCAAGATCATCATTTGCTTTCATCTACACTGTATAAGACACTTGCTAATACATTGACGATATACTCCTCCAAGCTTAGGGATAAAAGAGAACATCTGGGGAAGGGCTGGGAGATCTGGAGGGACCCCTCTCTCTCTCTCTCTCTCTCTCTCTCCCTCCCTCCACAATCTCTCTGTGCCACGGGGAGATGTTCCGTACATAAAGACAAGGTTTAGAGCTTATGTATTGTACTTAAGCTCTGGAAAAAGTGAATCCCATTTAGTAGTACTAATAAATTTAGAAAGATTTTCCCCGGCAACTCCAAATTGACACATGTAGGAGAGATTGTCTTTTGGTTGCGCACGTTATGAAATAACCGCCAATAATTATCCCGCTTCCCCTTGGAATCTTCTCTCCCTCTTTTGCCTCCTCTCAGTCCTCTGAGTCTGACAGTGTTTGAGTCTTTTCAAGGAGACTTTCCCCACAGTTTCTTTCCTTACTGCTCACAGGATGATCTCTTTCTTCCATTTATTACCTCCCGTCACTTCTCCCATCCTTCCCATCTCATCACTTTCCCCTAATTCACTGAACGCCCTTCTTCAAGCCCCTTTATAAGACATTTTTTTATTCCTTCTCGGCACACTTACAACTTGGAACGCTATAAAGGGGACATTTTTTCTGGTTAAAATTGATTAATTACGGATTTTCTGGTCCGGAAAAACTCAGAGGATTTCCCGGCTACCTTCAAATGCTCTACTTTTATGTTTTGGGTAGCGCCAAAGTACCTCCATAATCAGAACAGAAGTGCACTGAATATTTACTTTCGCACACGTGGTTTGACGAGCAAAACGACATGTGAAGTTGTCAAATCTTAAGAGACAAATGCTACCTGCAATGCTACCTGCAAGGAGCAAAGTCACCAACATGAATCTGCTTCAATCCAAACCGTGGAAATGAAGGACAAAAAAAAAGAGTTCCATGGAGAAGCATGGCAAGAGATTGGCGCTGGATATTCCTGGAGCAGATTGTACTGAATCCACATGGAGAGAGTAAAATAAAGGGAAATGCATGAGACAAGAGGAAAGCAAAACCCGGGGAGTGCCAGATTTGAAAGGGAAGAATCAGGAAATTGCATGAACGCACCACAGATCAGAGACTTGCACAGTCTCCGTCTCCCACACGTCCGCTAAAAATCTCCAGAAGAAGAGTGCAAATGGGCTGGCTCGGGTTAAACCTTTTACACTTGTAATCAAGGACAACGCCTCTAGCCACGCCGGCTAATTTTCTAATTTCTTTCCTCTCGCCCTTTCCCTGTCTCCCTCCCGCACTAAATAAACTCACTCACGTCCCGCACAGAGGACAGCCCCAAAATATGCAGTTGCCTCCAACCATGACAGTATTCTCCAAATGTATGGAGGCTAGCAGGGGGAAAACGACAAGGAAATCCTTTGTGCAAGGAGTCCGAAATCCTGGCCAGGAGGATAAAAAAAAAGTTTGGAAAATCAAGAACAATTCACACAACTACGGGAATTGCTCCTTTAAATCCCGCGCGTACAAGGCAACTTTCCAATTCTCCGGATCGGATGGGGAAATTCTGTAGTTGGAGAGACGATGAAGAAGAGAGAGAGAGAGAGAGAGAAATAGAGGGAGAAAACGAGGATACGGTCGATTAATGCAAATCTCTTCCTCTGCTCTTTAATCTTGTCTAAATGGTAACTATTTCCTAGGAAATTAATGACTTTGTCCTGAACGTGGAGCCTTGTAAAAAAACGGGAATGTATTATTGGCAATATCAACTCAATGAGAAAGAAAAGAGAGGATGAAGATGCGGAGAAGGGAATAAGGGAGAAAGAGAGAGAGAAAGAGAGAGAGAGAGTGACTGAGAGGGAGAGGATGCGAGAGAGAGAGAGAGAGAGAGAGAGTGACTGAGAGGGAGAGGATGCGAGAGAGAGAGAGAGAGAGAGAGACAGGGACTTCAACGGAGCAAAAGTAATTGGACCATACCGCAGTGTTCACACGTCCCTTCCCCCTGATTTCCAGAATCTCTCTCTCACAACACTGTAACATCATCACTATTACAACCTCCCCTAAATTTGCTTCCCTTCAATGTCACATGAGATTACTTTACTCAATAAACTCCCTCCTCCCTGGATTTAACATGCCCTCCCGAAAAAAAAAACCTTAGAGTAGTACAGAGACGACATTGTTTCCAAATGGGACCCTTCCCTCCCTCTTTTTACCGTTTAGAAGGCGCCTTTAGTATGTGGAACTGGAGCGGAGATGGCCTATGAAAAGTAAGATGTGAAAGACAAAAAAAAAGAAAAAATCGTTGGAAGAGCCTGTTATGTTGGAAACCATAAACAATATGGTCAGTCCATGCTTGGATGCTCTTCAATTTCTCTCTCTCTCTCTCTCTCTCTCTCTCTCTCTCTCTCCTTCACCCACATTCTCACATCTCCTCGAGATCGCTACGGAGAGCCAGGATTTTAGGAAGTATCATCATAAAAAAGAGATGGGAAGAAGGTTTTGGGGAGCGTAATAGAGATACAGATTCCGGATGAAATCACCTCCGACACACACACAGAGTCCACCAAATAAAACGTCCCTTCCTCAAATCTTCAAATCCTCCTCGACTATGTCCCTGTACTCTTCCAGGAGGTTGAGGGGCAACAAAAAATAATAAAAACAATAAAAAATCAAATTTTCACACATCATAATGCTCGACAATGTCGGGACTTGCCATATAAGGAGACAGAGTGTGTGCGGGAGTGTGTATAGGAGCAGAGATTTGATTCCCTATAAAGAAGGACATAAAATTTTGCGGGACAATGAACGACGACCAGGATTCTTTCCTAGATCTGTCCCATCCATCCCGTCTCTCCTTTTCCCTCTTTCGTCTCTCTCTCTCTCTATCTCTCTGTTCTTTCAGTGTGTGAAAAGTGCGCACTCTTTTATCCCTCACTCGTCATCATCTCATTTTATACGCTCCATTCTCCCTCTTAGCCCCTCACAAAATGTTCAATCTTCCTGCAACGCGATTTTTTGGAGCTCCCAATATTGTTTAGTGACACCAAACCAGAATCGGCTGCGTATTAATTGCGTAAGTCCTAAAGCTTGTGCGATATTAACTAATTTAATATATTCCGAGAATCGCCAGCAAATCTTCCAAAAAATGGTTCAATCCGTTTCATTTTCCTTCATTTTTACCTCATTTCCAGCCAGTTCACGCCTTTATGGCAAATCACGAGAGCATTTGGGAAAAGAGGTCACGGTGGTAGATTGTAAGCTTGGTAGGAAAAAAGAAGGTTGTATGACTCCAAACTCCTCGCTCACCCCCTGGATTATGATCCCGAGGATGAAGGAGTCCAATTTGTTTCTTTGAGTGTGAGAAGATTGATTGTGAAATCATCTTCCCCTTTACAACGTCAAGGAAGAAAGTTTCGAGAAAAAAAAAAGAAGAAACCAAGAAGAACAAGTACCATTTGTCACTTCTGGTAGAGTAAATAAAAAGTATTACTTTTCTACAGAGACACAAGGGAGGCGAGTGCGGAAGAGAGGCAGAGGGCGGCCAAAGGGAAAAAGTTCACGTGGCTACAGCCGTATATAATGTAGACTAAATGCTGAAGAAGAGAAATCTCCCGGATAAAGCATTAGTGAAGGACGAGAGGGAGAAGGAAAGATGGAGTGAAACTGGAGAAGAAATTTCATAAAGGATGTTCAAAACAAGTGTGAGGGGATGTCCTCCTCTTCTACGTGTTTCCTCCTCTCCGTCCCTCCTCCGCCTCCACGGAATCTCCGGATTTCCGTGGCATTATCAAATTTGCAGTCGTCTTTCAAGTGTTATTTCTAAACTGGCTCTGTCACTCTTCCCAGCATCTCACTCCTCTTGATCTTTTCCACACGCTACCACTCAGCCCTCCAAGCCTCTAATTCCATACCTACACCTCTCAATACATCCCCTCCTAAACACAGAAAGGCCCTGTCAGAGTCACAAAAGAGACTAACGAGAACTGAAAGCTTCCAGATACTCATAACATGTCCACCTCCTCCCCAAAACCACCCAAAGGCAACGTTCAACCCCAAAAAAATTACGTTTATTTTCGCCACTCAAAATCATCAAAATCCACATTAGCTCCTTCAATCCCCTTCTTGGACTTTTCCCGTCAGAAAAATTAAAAATGGCGGACCAAAATAGCCAATCATGATAAATAATTCGGTGTACACCGTGACAACACATGCTGAACCAAGTAAATGAACCAATGCTTAATTATTTGTAGAAAATAAGGTAAAAACTATTTCAGTACATTCATCCGTAGATTTCCCAGAAATTCCTTTCGAATCCAGCTCATTTCCAGCTTTCTCCGAGTCTTGGAAACTGTAAAAGTGAAAGAACTACGAAGAGCGCTGACGGGGCCGCACGTAGCCGTAAAAAGTGTGAAGGAGGAAAGGGGCAAAAAACATACTTCTACCGCCAGACTACTAGAGGAAGGAGGACAGGGAGGAATGGAGGAGGAAAGGAGGAGGAAAGGCAGTGGAGGAGGAGGATGAGGAGAAGTGAAAACAATTTTCAAGTGTCGGCTTCAGCACTTTCAACATGAACCACTAAACCACAGGTCTTAATGAGATTTCTCCTTCCGGGCTCCTGTTTACTCCGAAACGATTTTGCCAATCAAAACATTTGTCCAAAAAATCTGCCGTCAAAACAATACAGATACTCTCTCCTTCCGTCTCTCTCTGCCTCCATCTGTCTTTCCCTTCCTCCTCGCGCCCTCCCGCCCTCTCCTCCGTCCCACTCCTTTCCCTCTCAAGACCGTCTTTTATGGGGCTCGTATACGCACGGGGAGAGAGGGACCTATAAGAAACACTCTCTCTCACTCCCACCAATAACTTCGGAAACGTACAAGTGTTTCCCTCATGAGAAACTACTTGAGACTCCCACTCCTTTCACTCTTCCACTCTCTCTCTCTCTCTCTCTCTCTCTCTCTCTCGCCCCACAATGTCTGTATTTCTTCTGGACTCTCATCCAGGGAAACCAAAACAAAATCAAATGAGCTTTTCCTCCTCTCCTCTCCTCCTTCCTTCCATTCCCTTCCCAAGATTTCCCTCCCACCTCCTTCTCTCCACATTCAACACTCCATATTTCCCTGTTTTTTTTAACCTTCCCCACCCTTTCTCTCCTTTCACTCTCTAAAGTAAACGAAGCCAAAGGCTTTCTCTTACGAAATCTCAATAATAAAACTCCCCCCCCCCAAAAAAAAGAAGATGAGTGATCTGAAGAATCCTTTCTTTTTCAATTAAATTTTATTAGTACATCTCCTCCTCCGCCTCTTCTTCATCTTCCAAGAATGTCGCAGGTCATCTTGGGAGCTTGTCGCACTTTTTTTTGTACATGATTTATAAGATTTGAGAGAAATAATTAAAAGAGAGTAAAAGTAAATAAAAGCGGTGTGTGGACGTCAGTGGCGTATGAGAAATGTCCGGGGAAAATGAGGCCAGAGGATAATAAATGACTGGGCGTGATTAAAATAGCGAGGAAGGAGGAATGCTGGAAAAAAATTCTTTGTCTCTCCTCCTCCTTGATCCATGCATGAGGAAGGAGCCCTGAAAGGGATTGGAGGGGGCAGAGAGAGATAGAAAGAGGGAGACAGAGACAGAGAGAAAGCGAAAGAGAGAGAGAGAGACAGAAAGGGAATAAAAACTATGGAGTGCTCTGGATGCTAAAGGCTAAGAGTGAGGATAATGATGTCCCCACAAGGTTCCTCCGAGAGGAGATGATGATGTAATGCTTGGTGGGTTCATAATCACCATCAACTCATGGCGTGTTGGGTCACACAGAGTTTCTCTTATTGAATTAAGTTTTCCGCCTCATGATGGCTCCTATCCCATGGAAGTCCCATAGAACTGATCATAATAATACACACACATGTACATGTCCACACCACCGAATCAATCTCCCAAGCCAGAGAAAAAAAACGAATTCGGACCATGTCCTTCCCGAGAAATTCGTTAGGAACACAGGGAAAGTCGTGCACATATGGCCGTAAATATGTAAGAGCCTCTATGATAAAGAAATAATCAATCCCTTCCCACATACCTCCAAATGGCCCACTACTTACATAAACACGGAGCGAATAAAAAAAAAAAGGACCCAATCCTTCGCTATCCTACTTGCTTCAATCCTAATCCAACTGACGAAAATTGCTTTCAATCCTCCAAGCTTCCTCTCCGTAGAGAGTCCGTAGAGAGTCGGACAAGCTTCCCTCCAGCTCGCCCTTCCCAGTCCTGGCACTTGTTACATTCTGTACATAAATGGGAAAAGGAAGAAGAGGGAGAAGGGAGACTGCCGAAAAGAGACATACACAGATGCGTTCAGCGATAGAGAAACATGATCTGCTAATCGAGAGGGATAACCCCCAAGGGATTTTGTAATTCTCCTAATTGTTAAGGTCTGGCTACTTACACTTCTTTAGATACACTTTCACTCCCCAGTCCAAAGTCCAACCCCCATCCTTCCCTGGCTCAGGCCCTGAACACAAAGGGAGAGATGGACCTCCCTTCCACACAAGGATCCACAATCTCAAGTGGAAGGCTATTGCTCTTTCCTCCATGACAATTCTTATTCTTTTTTTTTTTTTTTGAACATCAGAGATCAGTTGACTTAAGTAGTGGGGATTTCATTCCTTCTCCAGTAACTCCAGTAACTCCAGCTGCACTCTCATCTCTCTCCGTCTCTCCTCCCAAATTCTCTCACTCTCAATCCATTCCTCATTCCTCCAAGCTTTCCTTTCTCCGTATCTTTCTATCATTTTCCCTCGCGATATCTCCTTTCCTCGCTTTCTCTCTCTCTCTCTCTCTCTCTCACTCTCTTTCTCTTTGCATGAATGACCACACTCTTCTCCCAGCTTCAGCCACCCTTCGAGGCTCTCCAAGGAAAATATAATCAATTAACACATCCTCAGCAAGAAGTCCACTCACTCCCACAACCACAACTGCCCACCACCAAAGGAATTAGGATCAGAGACCATTCCTATTAGGATTCCACTTTGGCACGTCTTCCGCACTCACCAGTAATAGATACAGACGGCTCCTTCCTCCAATAACAATGCTAATAATAACAATAAAAGAAGGCATCCCCGCACCAACAAAGGTCAAGTGAATCTCGAAACCAACTGGCGACGTCTGCCACAATCATGGAGGAACATCCCTAGCTGGCCGTATTATATACATACATATATCGTATACGTATCATATACATGCGTATACACATTTAAGCATATATGGAAGCATATATGGAAGCAGACCCTACATAAAAAGGCTATTTACCAGTCTCCTACTTACGCCAATGATTCACTCCTTCCTCCAAGAACCTCGCAAATGTATGTATTTTCTCTAGCTCATCATTCAAGTGTTTTCCATAACCTAACCGAAAATCCCGAAAATTCTTAGAATGGAAAAGCGGATGAGCATCAACACTTGAGAGAAAAGCAAAGAAAAACTAACCACAATAATAAAACACTCTCGCAGCTGTCATTTTTCGGGGTCCAACTGATAGAATTTTGCATGGGCAAAAAGGATTAAAAGCAAAGTATTGTGTTCACCAGAAAGGAACAAATGGGAAGTGTGACGGGGTTGATTTTTTTTTGGTTGGAGAGTGAGAATCCAGCAGGTACTTTACACACAGCCTGGCCCATTGATTTACATAGGGCGGGGAGTGGTAGGGGCATTGTGAAGGGATTTAGCCCAAAAAAGCTGTCATTTCACCCCTTGCATATGGACACGTACAACGTCCTGGCGTCTCCTCAGAAGCGGGTTGGGTGCGAGAGACTCTTAGGAGTGACAAGGGGAGTTCTCCCTCTTTCCCTCTCACTCATTCCCTCTTTCCCTCCCGCCGATCCTTGTCATATCTGTAGCACTTGTAGGAGGAGGAATGGTAGTCCTAGTAATGCCCTTGTATTTTATTATCTCATATAATATCCATATACTCGCTTATCATATTTCCGATCCTTATTTCCCCTCCCCTCCCCCTCCCATTCTCTCTCTTCCCCCCGGAGGGGAGAGCAGATTGAGTGTGCAACCCTCTCCATTATTCCTTCCTCTACTCTCTCTACCCCTCTACCACTATTATTATTATTGTTGTTGGGAGTCCCACGCGGAAATGATTTGTTTTCATCACATTTGTTCCCCAATTTTAATCTCATTACATAAATGCTCTCCCAAACACCGCAAAAACCTCGTCGCTCATCTCCCATTCATTTTACCAGCTCCACAACACCGTCATCTAATGCATAAAGAGCCCCCTCAACCCTCCCTCTTGCGCTCCTTTAAGCCCATACTGGGGGCCTATAAAATCCGGTTGGAAAAAGTGAGACATTTTGTGGTTGATTATACAAGTAAAAAGAAAATCGGGGGAGAGCGCGTCATGCCAGAAGAAGGCAAATCGGAATAATTTCATTAGTCCTTTTTCCCCACGGAAAAGTGGATATAAAAAAAAAATGGGAAAAAATCACGTCATCGAACACGTTATCACACCTAACATTTAAATCAGTAGCAGTGAGTGAGTATAGTAGACTTTGGATGGAGCCCAGATTTTGGCTCATTCGTCCTTTGGTATGGATGAAGAAGTCCGAGGAAGTGATTTCCTTTGAAGCCCGTGAATTGACTTAGATCTAAGGGGAAAGAATCCAGGAAAACTCACCAGTATGAATGTACGTATGTTTTTTCATGTCGGATTTCTGATGAAACCTTTTGCCGCAGAAAGGGCAGGGATAAGGTCGGGTGTCAGAATGAATGAGGAGGTGCGTGGAGAGCGTGGAGGACCTCTTAAAGGACTTCCCGCACTGTGAGCATGAAAAGGTCTTTTCAATACTGTGGACAGCTCTATTCCCCGTCAAGAAAGCACAAAAAAGAGAGAATTCATTAGCTCTTTATCCTTTCTCCCATGTAAGAAGGGAGAGAGAGAAGGAGACTGAGTTAATTGGAGACGGTGAATGTGTGACAAACCTATGTTGGGAGAGGGAGATCTCATGGCCGAAGGTCTTATTGCAGAGGTGACAAGCAAAGGGACGCTTCCCATTGTGTGACCTCCTGGAGTGGACCTCCAGCCCATGCGGAGTGCTGAACATCTTCTCGCACTTGACGCAGCTGAAGACCTCGGAGGTGACGGAGCCGGCGGAGCCCCCATTTGTACTAGCACTCTTGGAATTAGCACACATGGACATGGCATGTGCATGGTGATGGGATTTACCCGCCAATAGCAGTGCAGGGTGATGGGAGAAGCCCGAGGAGCTCAAGCCCCCGCCGTGATTTGTCATGGGTTTGGCATGGAAGAGGAAGTTGTTCTGGAAGGCGGCAGGAAGGAAGAGAGCGGCTGAGGAAGGATGAGGAGGGAGGAAGAGACTCGGGAAGGCGGAGAGGGAGGAGGCCGCCGCCGCCGCCGCCGCCGCTGCGGCCGCCGAGGAGGATGACGAGGACACGACGACCCCGGGAGAGCCCGTGCTCCCATTATTCAACCCCCGCGGACAACCCCCCAAACCACCCAAGCCCAAAGGAAGGATGGACTTGGTCAGACCCAGCGGGGTGGCTGCCGTGGTGGACAAGGACCCTCCCGAGGACAGGGAGGACGTGGAGGAGGCAGAGGATGGCCCATTCTGCACTTCCGGGGAGATACTCGCCTGCCGGAAGCTGTTCAGCAACAACTGTCTCCCCGAGTGATGTGGATCAGTCTTGAGGATGTCCTTCACCGACAGGACCTTCGGCTTGAGAAGGCGATCAATGCCAAACTTGATCTCCGGGGAACTTTTCTGCGTCACGGGGGGCGGTGACCTGAGGGGACTCCGGGGGCGCTCATTGTTGTTATTCTTGTGACTATCGCTATTGTTGTTACTAATGCCACTGGCGAGGTGGGGGAATCCCTTGTAATCTGTCTCCCTGGAAGTCCCACTTCCATGACTGGGAGTCTCCGGAGTGGAGGAAAGGGGGGAGAGTGATTGAGAAGGTAAGGGATGATGGTGATGATGATGATGGGGGTGATGATGATGGTGATGGTGAAAGTGACTGTGGGAGGCCGGAGGGAGGGAGGAGGAGGCGAGGGACAGCGATCCGGACGCGGGAGTGCTGGAGGAGGTTCCGGCGGTGGTCGTGGAGGAGGAGGCGGTGGAGACAGCTACGGGGGAGGAGATGTTGGACCCGGACGAAGAGGAGGAGGACGAGGAGGATGAGGAGATGTTGTTGGAAGGAAGGGCGGAGGTGATTATTGGGTTAGTCAAGCTGGAGATTGATGAGGAGAGATGGGATGAGGAGCTGATTGGGGGGAGCAGAGCTGGAATCAACTCATTCCAGGACTTGAAATGTTGAGAGGCAGAGAGTGCTGCTGCCGCGGCGGCGGCGGAGGCTGCCGTCGCCGGTGAGGAAAGGATGAGATCCGAGTAGCCTGAGCCGGGGAAGCCTGCGTGGATTTCCAATGGAGAGAAAAAAAGAAGAGGTAATGTCTGTCAAAAGCAAGTCCACCCAATCCATTCCATTTCCTTCGCACACATCTCTCCACCTTTTCTCCCTTTCTCAACATACGCAATCCTTTTTTTTCCTTTACCACTTTTTCTCTTCCACGCAAAAAAAATTAGTTTCAACTCTAGAGAAAAAACGAACATCTCTATCTCACTCCGTCTCTCTCTCTCTTTCTCTCTCTCTCTCTCTGTATCGACTACCTCTACTTTCTTTTCCAATCTCCTTCCTCACTCCTAGTATCCCATTTGATTCTTACAGTCTCCTTTCTTTCCCGGGTTATCCCAGAGTGCGGAAGGGAAAAAAATCCAGGGGAATTCTTTCTCCAGTATGCACACAAATTGCCTGGGCCAGAAAGGAGAAAAAACCAGTGCATCCTCTGTGACTAAACCACATACTTTTCCTCACACAGATAATACTTAACATGTATCTACGTATTGACGAGGTCGGAATTTTCCGCTAACTCCAGCCCTCCGCATGTGCCTATAAGAAGACTCCATTGAACTCTCCGTATATCTTCTAGCCTCAAAGCTCAGTCTTGGCCCATTTAGTATCGTGCATGTAGAGAAAAATCCCAAAAATCTACTCTCTCTCTCTCTTTCTTCATCCATTCCCTGGCAAGAGTAACATTGAAGGTTCAACCAATTTTCACAATCGGTTACAAACAGTAGCAAAGAGAGATAGAGAGAGAGAGAGAGAGAGAGAGAGAGAGCGAACAAATCTATCTCCACTTTGCTCATTCCCACACGCACCATCTCTACCAGGCTATCTCTTACACGTGTTTTTTCCAATCTTTCTCTTTCTCCCTTTCTCTTCATTCTCGCTCTCTGTAATCTCTTTCTGCTTCTGCACTATCTCCAGTCCTTCCCCTTGAGCAATCATTACCAATCTCATTCCAGGGAATCTTCGTTTCTTTCTGCCAAAGAATCTTTTCCTGCTTTTCTGTCATGTTTTCATTTCTAGTCTCTTACAACACGCTCTTTATCCTTCTTTCTCAACCTACCCCATTTGTCTCCTGACAGAGTCATACTTTGCATGCTCTTTCTACATAAAGTCTGCGGGGTTAAATTCGGCCAATTTGCACTTTCTTTTTTGCTTTTTAAATCTAAACCTATTTATTATAAGCCTATTATAAACCAAATAAAAGTAAATCTGACAACTGTTCTGCCTATTGTAAAATACTAATTTTAAAATGCTCAGTTAAGCATTTGTCCTATTTTCTTGTATAGTCCTATTATTTTCCTATCATTTTCTTGTACCTTCTTCATAACCAACCTAATGACCATGACAACATTAAAAGACACAACTTGTCTAAGCAAAAACAAGGTTTCTCTCCGAATATCAGCCATCTGTGATAGCCCAATGTATTTCTCGATTTAGGGACAACATGCGCGATAATGGAACAACAATCGCCTACAATCTGTGGAGAGGTTTCCGAAAGCTCCACAACACGCATACAATGATAAAGGCAAATGGACAAGAACGGACAGAAATGAGTATTAGAATATAGGAAGAATGTAAAAATTGAGAAACCCACCAGGACTCGCATTGGAGGGTGCAACAAGTCGGAATGCACTCTTGTCGCTACATTTCCTGAGCAGATTTAAAATGTCAAATTGACTCACACACTCAGACATCACAACAATCTCTGCTTTATTGCCCCTACTCGTGACTATAGCGCGGACTCTCCTTCCTTTTTATCAACTCACGGAGCGCCACTGAATAAAAAAGGGCAATGAAGGACGAGGGACGATTGACCACCAGGACAATGTACAATTCCCAACAATGTATACACACACCACTTATGGTCGACTGAGAAAGCCGGATTTCGAAGGGACTCACACCACGTGAGCCTAATTTGGCCTGCTCAAGGACTACTCAAAAGGACCTGCTCTCCGTGGAATGCTCCGTCCAAAAGGAAGGCCAAAATCACAGGTCATCCCCAGTAGGAAATAAATTCGGGGGATCCGGAGCCTCGTAGAAACGTTGACTGATTAAGTGAAATCACCATGAAAGGGGAAAAGTAGGCGCACAGATTGTAGCTGAGGGGGAAAGAGAAACACGAGGAGATGACGGAGGCCTTCTGCTGCTACGGCAACTCATGTGACTGATACTTCCCGTAGTATTCTTCCAAGTGAGAGAGTCCAGTGTGGCACAATGTGTGTGAGAGAGAGAGACAGAGCTCCCGCTATCAAATAGTCAGGTATTTCGGCACCAGGAACAACAGGGAAAAAAAACTTCCTTACTGGTGGTTGGCTCTGCTCTTCCTCGATGCTAGTAGTAGAAATATAGTGGAGGTAGGGCAGACGTTACCTCCTACGGAAGTCGTAGTAGAAGGAATAATAGCAAAGGAGCAGGAGAGGAGCCACAGAAACTGGGAAAAACACGAGTCTTCCCTCCGTCCCACCGTTCTTCTAGGCCAAGTGCGGAGAGAAAAAAGTCGAGATGCTGAGAGTGTCTCGTTACTTTTATACATGTGAGGTAAGTACATTTGAACGCATGTATGCAGAGAGAGAGAGAGAGAGAGAGAGACGGGAAGGGAAAGAGAGTGGAGAGAAAGAGATACAGAGAGAGACGGAAGACTCAGAGAGTGTTCCAATATCACTGGCGGTATGGCGTACCAAGGAAAAGCAACATTGTTATGTCCATATACAGCCCTGTAAAGGGAAAGGCTAGGAGAAGAGGAAAGAGCAAGAGAGAGAGAGAGAAAGAGAGAAGAGAGAGAGAGACAAGGAGAGAGAGTGTGTAGGGAAGTTGCCGCGTGAACCGTGATGTGAGTGGAGCTTTGGTGGTGGGTGTGCGTTGTGGAAGGAAAGTCTAAAAATCCCGGACGATTCGCTTTTCACCGATTTTCACCGGGTGCGCACACAAAATCCGGGGTGGATGCTGCGGATAAGAAAATCCCAATCCGAGACTCTTGACTCCACCCTCCCCTTGATTTCATCTCTCTCTCTCTCTCTCTCTCTCTCTCTCTCTCCCTCTCTCGCTCTCTCCCGCTCCGTCGTCCCTCTATCCCACATATCCGAAGGACCCTCTGAGAGACGTACATACGCGGAGTGCTCTTCCCCCAACTCACTCCTCCTGCCCTAAACTACTCTCTCTCCCTCTCGCCTTTCTCTCTCGGCCTCTCCTCTCCTCCGGATCCTCCCGCTATATCCATTCCTCTCCCACTCTTTCCTATGCCACTCATTCTGCTCCCAACTTTTCAAGCTCTAACTTCAATTTCCTCTTTTATCCCTTTCACCAAATTCCTCGCGTCCATTCTTATAGGAAATGGCCCGGACTTGTCTGCACAAGTACATTCTCCAACTCTCTCTATCTCGCTCTCTCTCTATTTCTCTCTCTCTCTCTATTTCTCTCTCTCTCTCTATTTCTCTCTCTCTCTCTATTTCTCGCTCTCTCTTTCTCTCTCTATTTCTCGCTCTCTCTTTCTCTCTCTATTTCTCGCTCTCTCT